>VXCM01003609.1:1738-64165 GCA_014773175.1 Lucifuga dentata
AGAGAGAGAGAGAGAGAGAGAGAGAGAGAGAGAGAGAGAGAGAGAGACTATTCTCACTAATGGAGGCCTGATTAGCTTTGCTGCAGTGTAACAGAGAAATTTGGCTCTACCTTGTTTTTCTGCACATTCAGCCTTATGTTTTTTCTTGCTGAGATTTTCTTGTTGTGGGATTTGTAAGCTTTCCCTTCACCTCCAATGTAATGAGCAGTGTGAGAATTATTGATTTTTGGCATAGCACAATTATCTTGTGCTATTTATCACTTTGTTGTGGATTTATTGTATACAGTGCAGGAGGTGAGAAATATGACAAGCAATAGAATACTGTAACTTACTCAATGACAAATCAATGTGTGTCCTGTTTTTTTATAAGCTCAAGTCAACTTTTCTTGTGGTGCGACATTTTTCTCTTGATTTATGAGGCCAGTCTTCTTTGGAGCAAAACATCTTATTAGATAATAAACCCAGGAGTTTATTGCAACACTATATAGTGCTGTAAAAATAAGTTTTATAAAAAGTTAAAAAGCACATGCTTACATTCATGTAAACTGACAAAATGAAAGCCTGACAGAATGTGAACAATATGGATCACACATAATACAAAAGAAAGTGCAATAAATTGCCTGTGTGTGTGTGTGAGTGAGAGAGAGAGAGCCTAGACGAGCAGAAACTAGCAACCTGTCAAGGAAGAACTGTGCCTCTTGCCCAATGAATGCTGGGATGGGCTCCAGTTTCCCATGACCCTGCATAAGTGGATATTGAAAATGAATGGATGGATAGATAGTATCTGTCTATTTTGTTTCCATAACCCTCACCCTTCTCAACGTCCAAGTTTTCGCTTATCTCACATCACACAAGAAATAATATTTTTAATTGCCAAGCAACATAAATAGATGACACGATATTTGTCGACTGAGCTCAGATAAGCATGCTCACTGAAAAGGAGCATAATGGTACGATGGACAGCACTGCATGCATTTGCAGATGTGCAATCATGCCTGTACGCACACAATTCCTCACACAGAACATAACTCTCTCACACACACCCTCCAACTGCCATCAGACAGCCTTGCATTGTGACTGACTCCACAAACAGCACAGAAAAACCAGTACGACTACACGTCAACCATGCTAAAGGACAGGCAGGAGCAAAGATTTGCCCTTTTTTTTTTTTATCTTTCCTAATTTCCTTGTTTAAATACTACAGACTTTTAAACTCATTAATTGTCTCTAAATTAGCTCAATGAAATTAATAACTTTATTAATTTTGATGGCTTTCACCCATGAGTATCACTCTTGGACTAACCAACGTGTCTGGGCTTGTGCGCATGCATGAGTTGTTGTCTTTTTGTACATCTGTCAGTGTGAGGTTGTCACTGTGTTTTTGTAGATGTCTGTAAGAATGTAGTAGAGGGGAAACTCCAGTGTTATATGGAGGCGGAACTAAAATGACAAACCAAAAATGAATTCCTGAAAACAGGCATGCTGTCAGCTCACAACCCATTGTGTGACACGCACATAGCCCAGGACAGACAGGAAACATGACCTCCATCCTACAAATAGGATTTCTACTTTTCTTTCTCCTCCACAGGGTCTACAGCGAGGAGCCGGAGCTTGTATTCAGAGTGGAGGGAGGTGTCATCGAGATGGGCTACTGCTTTGAAATGGATTACATTGTTGTTTACAGATCTACTCCAGAGGGAGACCAGCTGCTGGGCAACTCTTCAACTGATGGCACGCCCTTTACGCCCCCTGCAGACCTGCAGGGTCGGGTCCACATCACCAACCAGCAGCACCTGCTTGGGGTNCGCCCCCTGCAGACCTGCAGGGTCGGGTCCACATCACCAACCAGCAGCACCTGCTTGGGGTGCAGATCAGTCACCTCACGCACTCGGACTCAGGCATCTATATGAGGGAGTGCTGGAAGAACCAAAAACTCTTCGATCAGCACACAGAGCAACTCTTTGTGTGTGGTGAGGAGGCTGAATCTAAAGAGATTGCCGTGAAGGAGCAAGATGGGGGTAAAGGGGCTGAGTTACTGTGTAATGGCAGCAGCACTTTAATAGGTCTGGCAGGAACCACTGTACAATGGTATTATGAAGCGTATCCAGATTATAAACCCACACTTATCCTTGATAGCAGTGTGTCACTGAACCCTCTGGTGGAGGAGCTGCAGGGCGTCGTGCAGGTAAAAGACCATGGTGCATTGCTCTGGGTTCCCAGCAGTGAGTTAAAGCACAGCCCAGAATTTTATTGTCTTGTTGTCAAAGGTTCAAAGTGCCTGAGTTTGCAAACCTTTAACCTCCAGGACAACAGTGATGTCAGGGATATTTTTGCTTCACAAGGGGACACAGTGGTACTCAACTGTCCCTCTCTTCATAAAAATCAGCAATGGGAGACACCACTGGGGCAGATCAGCAGAACCACAACTGATGGCAGCGTGAAGAGTGATCAAATGCACATATCAGGTGGGGATGAATCGGAAAGCTATTCACTGGTAATCCCTGCTGTCTCTGACAATTATAGTGGAGAATATTTATGCTTTGCTCCTTTTCTTGAGGTTCAGTACTCCCTGGTTCTTTGTCCCAAGAAGGAACCTCAAAGAATAGTTGCTTTTGAAGGCAGGGACGTCTCACTCGAATGTGACGTGGGACAAGATGAGTTCCAAACTGTGCAGTGGTACCGCACAGGAACATCAGGAGAAGGTAACCTCATCCAGGACTCAAAAGATCAGTCTATAGCCATCCCAGAGGATCTTAGGAGTCGATTAATTCTGTCTAAGAATGGCTCCTCTTTAACTCTCTCCAGTCTGACACCAAAAGACATAACAGTGTACTGGTGTGTTGTCTTAGGAGGCACTGAATTCCTGGAGGGTGATTACCAAGATGGTAATGATGAAGAAGAGGACGTAGAGGAAGATAACTATTATTTGCATAGCAGACACAGGTGCATCTTTAAACAGGAGACCATTCTGAACAAGAAGGAAGAAGACAGAGGTTTGACCCTTGAGCCCAGTGACTTTAAATCCAATCCTACACCTAAGTCACCTGCAGCCTCGAATGTGACTGCATACGCCGTGGGGGGAGGATTAGCGGCGCTGCTCGTGGCTGGACTGATTGCAGCAGTGGTTGTAATAAAGAAGAGGGCAAAGGCCCAGCCAAAGAAGACAGGATCAGCCCCTGGGTCTGGACTCAATACAAATAAGGACATAAAACTGAATGTGGATCCTGGTTGTACTGAGAGGTTAACTCCCAGTGATGAACATGATGCCTAAAGGCTTTTGTAAAATGCACATAAGGAAACTTTATATCCAACTGATGCTGGTTGTGTTAAAAAAAAAAAAAAAGNGTTAAAAAAAAAAAAAAAGTGCAAATCATCTCACTTTCACACTGTATTCACCAAGAGATCATATTATACTTTCAGTTTCATGTGTATGTCATTTTCTTGTTCTTCCTCTAGTGAAAAAATGCAGAATTTTAAGCTGTGGATTCTTCATGCAATTGCTTTTTTCAAAACTTTACTCTGGCTTATAACTGAATATATCTATAAATTCTCTAATAGATCTACATGGTAATGCTGTCATATTGTTTTTATTTTTTTTTTCAGGTTACACTGAAAAATGGCAATACATAAACAGATGCTGACAGATGCTTAGATTATCTCTTTCAAAAATATCTAGGACAAGTGCTTTGTAATATGAGGGTTCATAGAAATAACCAGAACAGACAAAACATCACGTGATGTTTTGTACTTGTTAGATGGCTTGAAAATGAGATATGTCTCTACTGTGACATTATAAAATGACAAAAAAACAGTCAGACTGCCTTTCCTGTCAACAGATTGTCGGATTCATTAAACAGCCAAAAAGTACCTGAAGTTCCCTTGTCAAGAGAACCTATTCAACAAAAAGTCCTTATCAGTTTAACATTGATACTCTTACCAGGCTTTTTTTTTTTTTTTTTTTNTTTTTTTTTTTTTTTTTTTTAAAGTAATGGATATAAAAGCAAGGTGGTTTTACAATTTCTATGAGGCAACACTGGTTTAAAACAAAAAAATCTGTTACTGACATTTTCTTTTCTTCTCATTTTGTTGAGTTTATGGTGTCATGATTTTGGGTATTTCAATTAAAACAACCACTGTGATTGTTTTTTCTTTGTTGTTGTTTTTTTTTGGGGGGGGGGGGGNGTCCACCAATTTCACACATCAAATTTAGTGTACTGATCTGGGGTGGGGGCGCACTATTCATCATGTAAAAACAACTGTATAAAGGCTTTTATAAGGTGTACAGGGAGATGTGCAAAATCAGGGATTCTGTGGAATCCCTCTATGACATCACATGGGTTAGACAACAAGTTTGAAATCCAAAGCCATTCTTAAAAGACGGGTGCATTGAAAGGCAACAGGAAGTAACTCCCATGACATCATAGAGGTAAGTGAAGAGGCTTTGCACATTCCCCTCTACTGTCGCAAAACTGTTCACAGCTATTTTCATTTCAACTGAATTTGATGTGTAAAAGCAAGTGGGGTCCTTTAAAGGAAAAAATAATAATCTTTTTGCTAAGAAAAATATTATTATTTTTTTCACCTTCCTCCATCCACTAAGAAGGTGCTTAGTGGATGGATGATATTAAGACCCAGGTCCAGACAAGCCAACCTTTTTGAACAATCCTGCATACCAGTCATTGTTTGTGGAATTAATACCATTGTCAAATTAAATAAACTGTAAAAAGTTGATTTGTTTACACTGATCAATAAATCAGGATAGGTCAGGCCTTCCCGCAGCATCCGTTTACTGTATATCACATATTTGTCAGTGTCAGAAAACAATGTGATAATTCACTGTGAAAAGCAAACAGAACAAATAAAACTGCACTTGACACAGGCGCATGTTTTAAGTACCTTATACTTTGGTGTGTCTGTGTGATCTCCTATTCCACGGATGAAGCAATCTTTCATCAAAATATACCTTAGGTTATCTCAGCCAACACTACAGGCGTAAACCACAACATCCAATCAATATCTGCTATAACCTCTGAGTGCTAAGCCAAGCAGCACACTGCTACAGAGCGAAAATTGTATCGATCCAATACTGTTGTTTGTGTAACTTGAAATGAGATATAAAAAGTGATTGTGTTATGTAGTTTGATTTGCTGACTGCATTTGTTTAAATGTGACTGTAAATTTTAATATATGATAATGGGTTATGGGAAAATTATATTGTAACAGAATAGTAGTGATGTGACCTGATACAGTCAATCAGCTGCCTCAGATTCTCACAATCCTTGTATGACCATAGTGAGGTCGCTGAGGACGATGGAGTCTCCTGGGCTTTATAACAAGCTCACAGAGAAACAGAACTAACTGGATTTAATCATTTCACACCTAGGACATGGAAAATGGTTCATCATCATCATGCAATCTGATCCTGACATATTAAAAAAGAATAGATCTCAGCTGAAAGGATAATTGCTTTGCCTTTGTTCATTGAGTGGATAGTAATTATCATGATAACAATTAGCTGGCATGGTGTTTAGTTGCTAAAGATAAATCCAGAGTTCCTTCAAGGTCTGATGAAACTCTTCTGTTCTCCCTCAGGTCCCTGTTTTTCTATGTAACATCTGATCACTTTACAACAGGTATAAATAACATATAAGCCGCTCTGTGTGGTGCGCTACTTACAGTATTGTTAAAGTTGGCCAACCCTGTTCTCCGTGTATGCAACTTTGGAAAGTTGTCTGTGAAATCACAAGAAAAGCACAGAATCATTATTTTATTATTTACACACACTGAAGGACACACTTAAAACTACTTGGTGTATCATCTCCAGCATCACCGCTATATCTCATTTGTGAAGCTGCATAGCTGCTGTCAGCAAGTCTGAACATTTATAGCAGCTGGTTGTAAAACAGATCAATGAATTCAGTTACAACTGATATGAGAACAACGGTTTCAATTTTATAGCATTAAACCAATTAACGGTGAAAACATAACTTGAGGTAATCAACCATTGGAGAAGAGGAAAATTTGTTTCCATTGTATACTTAATAAAAATAATTTTCTGTAGCTTATATCTTTGCCTTCAGAACTGATGTAAGCAAACAATATTGTCACCTAAAGTAATTCAATTTTTCCAAAGAAATGTGTTATTGCCAATATAAAAATATTCACTTCACACAGAAAAGTCTTCAGTTTCAATTGGTTAGTATTTCTCATTTACGTTGGCCTTTTCATATTCAATGTGTGTGCTTTTTTTTTTTTTTTTTTTTTTTTTTTTTTTTTTTTTTTTTTTTTTTTTTTTTTTTTTTTTTTTTTTTTACACACAAAGAGGTAAAAATCTATTTTTAGAAATGTTTGGCAATACAACAGGCAATTAAGTGGCGTGGCTGTGGTTTTCTCCAATCACAAAGCTTCCCATCTTGCAAAACAATCTGGAGCTGTTGTGCTTCAGCAATATTTTCAGCTGCCAGATTCCATTACTCCCACACACTTAACCTTTCAGAGTCCTGACAAATATTTATGTTCCACTTGTGCCACAGAAGCACCGATAGATCCTATCAAAAAAAAAAATATGGCTTCCGTTTGGAAATACTTGCTCAGCTGGTACATGTAATACAAAAAATTCAATTCCATCATTGTTCCTGATTTGATGTTGGGATAATATCTAGTTCAGGCCTTACAGGAGCTGTTACTGAATTAAGTTTTGGAAGATAGTTTCTCTCCTCACCCATAGTCTTGCAATCCCGGGATGAAGCTTTTCTATTAAAAATATATGAATTAAAGCTATGAGGAAGAGGAGCATGTGGAAATGTAACACAAAAGATGATTGTTTACATAAATAGCTGATTAGAATATGACATTACGAGGCGTGTTATTAGGAATCCTCTCAGGACTGGCAGAACAAATGGCAGTCAGAGCCTAACTGAAGTGTAACTGACAACTTGATATAGTGGCAAGTCAGGGACATTCACATAAACAGGGTCACATTTATTTCTGCTTACAGAGGAAATAGTTGGGAGAGAGGGAGGGAGAGAGGGAGGAGGAGGGGATCTTTCATACTTGACAGTTTGCTTTACATACACCTCTTAGCAGGGTGGATAGATGGAGACAGATGTGGAAGAGGAGCAGCTGTTCAGTGTTCTCATGCGTAATTAATAAAGGACTCGGTCACTCTGAAAGGCCCTGAGAGGCGCAGAGGAATCAGGAGCATCATCCACCAGCAGGCTTCCTTCAGCTTGTTACACCGAGAGACAAAATGGGTTGGCTTAATTTTTGGGGCATCTCTCAGACCATCTGTGTATGTGGGTGTTAAGCGTATACGTGTCTGCGTGGGTTTGTGCTGTATGTGAGTAATTAAACTATTGCTGTATGCAAGTAAGCAAACTATTACACAACAGTCACTGGCAGTGAAAGAGCAGAACTAAAGATAAAAACAACGTACGAAATCAACCAGGAAATTGTGCTAAGACAAGTTGTTACTTAAAGGCTCTTTTGTTCACTCAGACTCGTGCAGCCTCTGCAGAACACTGTGAGACGTGTGAGTGGACTATCAATTGAAAGATTATCTAAACTTTTCAAACCAATGCCCAGGTCCTCATCTGTTACTGGTTCAACAGTCAAACTCACAACCATTTCAGCAAGATCAGGAGCCATGTATTGTAGAATCAGCATGTCTCCTCGTTGCTCCCTAGTGGCTGCTGGTTAGAGCCCGTTGAGGCCCGATCTGCTGTAATTTGCCAGCCCCATTACTCCCATAAATGAGGTGGCTCTGAGTATAAAACAGTTGGGATAAAAAGCTAGTGAAATGAGAGCGAGAGAGTAGGTAGGGTTTCGCTAACGCTGCTGCCTAGCCATAGTGTCTGAGAGCATGTGATGTGCTGTGCTAATGGCTCCAATTATGCACCAGAGAGCACCGCTGATGGGTTGGCTTTGTAGCAAAAGTGCTGGGAGCATGCGTAGAGCGAGAGACAGGATCCAAAGCAAAATGATGTCTGAGACAGGAGGGAGATGAGACTCGTGTGGCTGTGTTTTTCATTCCTAATGGTGGTCTGCTCTGTATTCAGACATGTGGAGGTGTCTGATTGGATCACAGCCATGCAGGAATTGATGTCTGTTATTTTCTGAGGGACAATCCAACAGAGACCAGGACCAATCAAATGCACCTCAATAACAAACAGGCTTTCCACAGGAAGTCTCGGAGGTTTTGAGTAACTTTGATTTGAAGTCTGTAACCTAGAAACCAGTGGGTGGAAGGCTGAGATGCTGTGATAGTCACGCTGTCAGGTTGTAAAAACTTCAACTCCCGTGTGATTAAAAACCGTTGGAGCACAGAAGGTGCATCACAAAGAATCGTTTTGTTTTTAATCCCGTGGAGTGATTGGCCTCATTCTGTTGATGTTTATGAGGGCTGTTCAGATGCCAAAATTAGCTTGCGTACACATTAATATGATGTATCATATGGGAACACTTTCTCAACAGTCTCCTTGCAAGTGAAAACAGCTATGAACCGGTTAGACTAGGAAATTATTTTGACATAATTGGCTCCTGTAACACGTTTGAAACAAAGGAATCTTCTGACAGACTTGTTGGTGCCAGGAAAAAACTTTAAAACCAAGAAAGAGATTTAATTTCATTGAATGTTGTTGCGCTGCATACATCCAGCAGATAATTACAGAATTTTGCACATAGCAAGGTTCAGCAACAGTTCAGCAGATTCATTCATTCATTCATATGAAGATTTTGAGAATAAAGGTGATCGTGCATGTTTGAGCCCAATATATAAATCTGGATAGACGTTGCATTACTGACAACCGTTTCTCAAAATGTACTACTAAACTACTGTACTACTTTAGCTGGTAAATTTCAGATTTTTTTTCCTCTACCTTCCAGACTACCACTGGTTTCTATTCATTACAGTATAAAAGCATACAAATCTATAAAATCTATTTGTAGAGACTTGAAACACACTTGAGATACGTAATCCATCACAGCAAACAAGATGTCTATTAGGTTTTTTGCTGAAGTAACTTTATTCAACAACCCAACATGAAGCTGCATGAAATACGATGTATTTCTCCACCAGGGAATATAGTCCCAGGAGAAGAATGGCTTTTACCAAGAAATTAAAACAACTGTGCCTTCTACAATCATGCAAAAATGTTAGAAGGTCAAACATTGAACTTTAAGGGGTGTGTCACCTGAACATTTGATTTTGAAAGATTAGGAGTTTTGAAATAATAACATGAAAACTAAAATCTGGTTTTCCGTTTTGAAAAATGGTTGTCAGTAATGTAACATGTATGCAAGTTGTGTGTATTGGGCTCAAACATGCACAATTGCCAATATGGTCCTTTAAAGCTGAAATCAAAAAGGCTGGTGAAAATAAGACCATCAATATGCAAGAGGTCTCTCGTTCCAAAACAATCCCACAATCATCGTGAAGGCAAGCCAACATGGTGGCAGCCACACCTTTGATGCACAGATGGAGATGCATGTGTAAACTTCCTCCTTCCCCTCCTCTTTCTCTCCTCCTCTCGTGTAAACTCTTTCTCATGCCTTTCTCTGTCCCACATCCTTCCTTCCTGTTATCATCCTGTGTGTCACTCAGCAGATATCTTTGATTCTGCCAGCAGCAAAGCTCCTCAGCTGCAACAAGTTCAGCTGGAATTTATTAAATGAAGCCTTCAATTGGCGAGCAAGATGAGAACATCACGGCTGAGTAAATGTTCGCTGAAAGCACTGGTTTATAAAGACAGTCCTCTTTTATAGAAAACAACCAGTTATGAGATAGCCTTTTTTCTTATTCCAGATGATTTTAGATGTTTTCTCCTTAAATAGATCGCTGATCAGGAATGCAGAGGTGAGCTGGGTCAGATGTGCTGTGGGCATCAGGATAATAAGCAATCAAACAGACTCAGAGACAATCTGAGTCTGAAATCTGATTGGGGTCAGTTTTATCCCATTTAATCATGACCTCCCATTAACAGCCAGGAGAAACAGGGCTTAAAATGCCATATATTACAAAAAAATGATGAACGATTACTTCTCAGCTTTTGAAAAAAAATGAAAGGAGAAATTATACCAAGAGAGTTCCACTCCAAAAACATTAAATCTTTTCAATCTCCAGTATAAATTCTTTGCTAAATATATTTATTGCATATAGAAAATGTCTCCATGATGTTATTATAGTCCAAGCAGCAGTAACTTAGGAGATGTTTTTAAATGTTCCATGCACAATACCAGAGAGAAATAGAGGAAGTTTGCCAGTGTTCCCTGTGCTGCCTGTTTGCTGAATTAAATTTAGTTGTCTCTGCTGGCATACTAGTGGGTGAAATAAGATTTCTTTTCACCTGCTTATTGCACTAGAGCGAGGGAGGCTGGCATGAAGGAACACTTTTCACTCCCTCAAATAAGAAGAACGAACTTTCCTTCACAAGCGAGATAACTTGCGTAAGACCTGCTTTCCCTTGACTCAGGTCTGACTGACAGATAATCTGACTGACGGCTCACATCTGAAAAGCAAATGGAAGGCGTGGAGATTGTCAAGCAAGGCTAGATATACAGATGCTGCCAGCTTAGGAGACAAGGTTATCCTGAACAGTGGAGAAATTTCAGCGGAGCAGTTCCAACCACGTCATGATAAAAGACCGCTGTCATGTCAAAGATCAGATATGTTGTTGATCGCAGCGATTTGANACCACGTCATGATAAAAGACCGCTGTCATGTCAAAGATCAGATATGTTGTTGATCGCAGCGATTTGAGAAAGGGACAATGCAGATTGCTGAGGCATGTTTGGATCCTGAATGTTCTGCCAGAGAAAAATTAAAAGCACCGCAAATCTCCAAAGTGTGTGGATCTGATTCTGTGCTGTTTGAATGTGTGTCTGTGTGTGTGTGTGTTTGTGTCATTGGTGAGTGGGTGCAGGATCATGTGTGGGTATATAACTAAACAGAGAAGCTCACGGGGGATTCAGTTTGCTTACAGAAAATTTTTAACTTTCTTTATTGCCTGTTTCAAATCTCACAGAGAAGGTGTGGAGGTGTTTGGCTGCTCAGAGCTGGGAATCGATGCTGTAGGCAGGTGGAGCGAAGGATCATCACAGAGAGACACGGAGGACAGGACAATTCACATCACTCACTGGGTGTTCTTGGCAGCCCATCATCCTTTGTGTTTGCCTGTTACAGTAAACCTTTGGCTGATCATCTGCCTCAGCCCCGTATCATCACAAAAAACTCACTCTGCATTTGCGTAGGTAGATTTCTGCCCTCTGGTTCCTAAGATAGTTTCTGCCTGTTTTTACTTTGTTGTGTTTTTGTACTGCCTGAAATGTTTGAATAAAAGTTAGATAAGGGCAGAAAAGTCAGAATAACTAATCCCCTGATGACAGAGGGTAGCAAAATCCCGATGCTTAGGGAGCTCATCAAGTTTGCCCAGTGGTAGAATTTATGCAAATGAAATTTGAGCCACTGAGGAAAATATAAAAATCCAAAGACAGCCGCATTATTTCACCAATGTATAGGACACTCAGAAGAGACACAGTTTGGCTCATGTGACTCTGTCACACCAGGAGATAAATCTAGAAGACTGTTAACGGAATCGACCCTATTCCCAGGAGTAATGGAGCTGTCAGTGGCTAATTCTGACCCCAGGGTAACCTCCAGGGCCAATAATATGGCACCCTTCCCTCAATACAGCAGGGTGAGTCCAGAGTGAGGGAAACACATCTGATGATAGCAGCCATCCTCACTGGAATGAAGAAAAATAGGGGTCATTGTGTCACTGTAATCTCATGGGTAAAGTGTGTGTGTTACATGGTGGAGACAAAAATCTGTTCACATAGACATGTGAGGTCTCGCCCCACCCATATATTGAACCATCACACATTTAACCATTAATTTTAGGGTTAACAGGTCAGAATTACAATTAGGTTACAGTTAGACGTAGGGCTAGGCATGCTGTGATAATGGTTATGGTTAGCCTCCAGGGATTGAATGCCAGTCAATACAATGTCCTCCCAAGTGTACTAATACAAGTATGTGTGTCTGTGTGTGTTGCTGTTCCATTTAAGGGTCTAGAGAGAGACAGCAGAGTGACACACTGATGTTGATGGAGTGTTATTGAAGTGATTGGCCATGCTTGGCTGAAAGGATGAGCTGATGAAACCTGCCTCCATGAAATATGTGAAATATTTGTGCTCCAATTACAATCAACAAACCACTGAAGTTGACCTCAGCTACAAACTTAGAAATGAAAACAAAGCTCGGATCCAATCACGTTTCATATGTGCATGGTTTTGACTGACTTTGATTTGCAGGTGAAAAGACATATAGGCCATAATGGCTGTTGAATGGGCTAGAACTATAAATAAACTCATAGAGGAAGTAACAGCAAAAGCAATTGGTGATGGCAAACTAATCCAAAAGGGCAGGGAGAAACAGTGGTCAATGAAGCAGGTTTACAAATTAAAAACCAGATAGCAAACTGACTGTGCAAAGACTAACTTGTTTTGCTAATTCGGCTTGCTAACTAATAAAACAAAGCCTAAACAGGCGGTTCCCACCATTCTCCGCCATGTTCTCTGCGTGTAAATCCATGTCCATAATCTATTGTCGTAGCCATGCCCTCCTTTTTACGGATTGTTCCATACAAGCCAAAAAAAAATGCTGGTTAAGTAATTAACCAGGCTAACAATTGCTTTCCACCATGTTTGCTGTGTTGGACTGTCTAGCCATGCTCCATGGTAATTTTTCTGCTGTCAGTTCAATTCAGTATTGTTTCTCCTTAAGTCAGTTGAAACACAAAACAATAAAACAGGATAGAGGGTCAGTTGTAGTTTTGTCTAGTTCTTGTTCCTCTGGCAGTGGAAAGAGACCCTAAACACTCCAGTTTACTTCATAAATAAACTGGTAGAGGTGAATCTGAGGTGTTTGTGGGGGCCCAGGCAAAAAAAAAAAAAAAAAAAAAAAAGGCTTGGGGCCTTTTGGAATATTTTTTTCCCCCAGATGGCACTTACCTCAAAGTTAGTGATGTAACGTAAGGTCTTCGGTTGTTGGTTGAATGGGTAAGTGGTGTGTAAGCCTCATCATCATGTGCAGGTGTTGATGTAACTGCTTGGAAAAAAAAAAAAAAAAANGAAAAAAAAAAAAAAACATAGGCAGAGAGAGAGAGAATATAAAAGACATGTATCACTGTTACCACCATTAGAATGACCTGAACTGATAGCAAAGTAAATAAATAACATTAGGATATATTAGCACAGATTTAGATAATACCAGCTCAAACAACCTCTGTCCTTAGCTAGCTTACTAAAACAAACGTCCAGCATCGAGCAAATTCAAATAACTGATAAAATGAGTCCTCTGCAACAACGTTCACAAAGTTAGCTTAGCCAGATTGTTAACATAGTTACCTCACTAACTAATTCAGTTAGAAATGTGAACTAAGTTAGCTAATGCTACAGCGGGAAATGTTCCTCCAAACTATTTGACAAACAATTCATCTTGCTGTGTACCGAAAATAAAGCTGAGTGAACTAGCTAGCTACAGCAGACTCGACTACATTCTTTATTTGTTTGTCGTAATTATGACTCACCTCTGTTCTGCTTCTTCTTTTCCTCTTCTTCTTGTTTCCTTTTTCTCTTTTTGGAACCTGAGAGATAAGTCTTCTTTGTTTTGTTTATGTCATTGCTGTCCGTTTGTCCTCACCGCCTGTTTAATTCAAAGGCAGTACTGGCCAGGCAACTCAATAAAGTTTTTGAAAAAAACAAAAAAAAACTCATACACTGCCAGCTAATAACCTCAAGTAGTGGAGCTAAAAAAAAAACAAAAAAAAAAAACAAGTGGGGCCATACTTTGGGGATTTCTGTATAATACAAAGTGTTCATCGCCCATTGAATGTTTCAAGAGAAACATGTTTCAACAGAAAGAAAACTCTAGCAGTGTTACAAAGATGAACTGGCAGACAACAAAGGGAACAGGTTGGTATATAAATTTACTGGGGCCTTAATGAGGGGATTGAGAACAGGTGAGGTAGCCAGGTGATCAGGATGAGGTAGGAAACTCTGGGAGACACCTGGTGGATAAGTTGAGAATGGCAGGCTCTGGAATGACAGCGTCAATGACAGGAAAACACTTAAAGGACCATACCGGTGGTTTTGAATGTTTGAGTCCAAGAAATACTACCCCGCATCCACGTTACATTACAACCAACCATTTTCCAAAACACAAAACTGTAATTTATTTTTTTATGTTATTTTGCCAAATCCCCTAATTTTTCAAAATGAAATGTTCAAATGATACACTCACCTTAAAATTCAATGTTTCACCTGCTAAAACTTAATTCACAATTGTAGAAGGCACGGTTGTTTTAATTTCTCAATAAAAGCAGACTTCTCCTGAAACTATATTCTCTGTGGAGAAATACATTTTCTTACATGTAGCTCCATGCTGCATCTCTTAAATTAAGAAACTCTGACAAAAATAGCAACAGCATGTGGTTTGTTTTGATGGATCTAAAGCATGTTCTGAGATGCTTTACAAATTGATTTTTTAATGTGTACTGGAATGAACTGAAACCAATGGCAACCTGGAAGGTAGGGAAAACATTTCTAAAATTTACTGCTCCAATAGGATGGTTTGGAAAATGGTTGGCAGTCATGCAAAATCACTAGAATGCTCCTTTAAAAGGAAGCAGTAGGTTAGAACTGAATGGCCATGTATAGATGTCTGGTAAAAATGGTTTTTTTATTTTATTTTATTTTATCTTTAGGGTGTTTTTTTAATATATGTTTCAGCACCATTTCAAAGCTTACAGTATATTTCAACATGTTGCAGGATCTTGGTAGCCTAGTCTACTAAAAACTGACTTTTCAATCAGATTTAATCCACGTTTAAGATGCAAATGCATTTCCAAGACATAAACCCACGAAACAAACGCAGTTTCAGCATAATGTAATGTTCGCCTTCTCGAGAAATAAACCTCCGGGTTTTGGTCTGAGGAGGAGGGAGACATCCTCACTCAGCCTCCCGCTGCTCTGCGTCCATGGCGCATCTCCTCCTCACTCAGCCTTGAATCCACTTGGTCTCCAGACACACACACACACACACACANCACACACACACACACACACACACACACCCTCCGCCTCACGCTCCCTCCGTTACACATGGACCGGGCGCAGAGATGCCTGATCGTGAGCGCTGATGGTAAGGCAACATTTTGCTCAAAGCCGTTATCTGTTCGGTTTTACGCGCACCGAGCGGCAGCCGTGAACTGTTGCCGACGGCAGGAGATGCTTTATAACCTGACATCGCGCAAATGACAGTAAGCCTGTGAGAAAATTCTCTATAAATACGCTTTATTTTTATATAGCCATTTTAAAGTGTATTTGTTTTACTTAAAGGTGAGTTTATCTAATTTTTGTTTAAATCTAATGCGGTTATTAGGGATTTAAAGGATCTGCAGTAGTGCAGCCTTAAATTTACTATAAGAATACTACAGTTTTGAATGTATGATGAGATGATAATAGTGTATTTAATGCCGATTTACAGCGTCACCAAGAGTAGCTCCTTTGTTTTTTTGATTTCATTTTCTATTTTAAACATCCATAAAGTTATTTTCTATGTGGTTTTGGTTGATTTTCACTGAAATTCATTGCGAGTTGTTTGCTTCTGCTTGTGAATGAAGCAGAATAGCAGCCTGTCATTTACTACCAGAAAGAAACACATTCACCTCGATCAAGAATCGATCAATCAGTTCCATTTTTCTTATTTCTGTCTCTTGGCTCCTTTCATGGAGGAATCATGTATAACTTCTCTACCATAACAAGAGCTGATGGCTTATTTATAGATCTGTATGGAATCGACACTAAAAGTTTATTAATAGGAAATGGTACGCCAAAATATACCATTTATAAAACTGTGCTATACGCAATTTCCCTCTTAAAGGACCATATCGGTAATTTTGTATGTTTAAGACTGATAAATACTACCCCCGTACTTATTACAGTACCAACAACCATTTTCCAAAATATAAAACCGTATTTTAGTTTTCTTGTTATTTTATCAAATTCCCTAATCTTTCAAAGTCAAATGATCAGGGGGTAAACCCACCTTAAAATTCTATGTTTTGCCTGTCAGCATGTACGTCCAAATGTAGAAGGGATGGCAGTTGTTAATTTCTCAGTAAAAGCCCTCTTCTTTTCTACTCCCTGGTGGAGAGATACATTTGGGAAATCTGTCTTATTTATTTGCTTCAATGTCAGTGTCGCCAAATCCTCCTGGCTCCAAAATATCCATACGCGTGGATCATAATAAACACATAGATTCGTCTGTCAAGTTTATTTTTATAAATCCCAACTTTTGCGTGGGAAGAGACCCATTCAAGCTCCATTTTCAGCGCACACAACAGCTATAAATGAGGTCCCTGTGTAGCCTGCAGTCAGATGCAGCTCCTCTGTGCACTGCTGCACTCTGCCTGTGGCACAGTGTGTGTGTGTGTGTGTGTGGATGATAGATCGCTAGATAGATAGATAGATAGATAGATAGATAGATAGATAGATAGATAGATAGGAAAGCTGGAGAAAATCAAGAATTGAGAAAAACAAACTATAAACGGTTAGAACAACACACTAAAAGCATCCAACACCTCCATGTGTTACGACTGTTACTAAACTAAGTCTCACCCTTTTTCAGGATTGATCACCAGGCTTGGCTTGTCAATAAACAGCCCTGCTCGGAGGATTTGAAAACACACTGATGTGGTTTAAGAGAAAAATCTTTGGCACTGTCACATCCTTCAATCACCTGCATCCCAAATCCCTCAGTCCCACCCTCATCACTTACTTCCTAACCTCATTTGTTACCTTTATTTTCCACAGAGGCAATTGCTTTTCCACTGCCACGCGCAAATGTCATTATCTCCAGCACTTTTGCTGCTAGCTATTTTATCTCACTAGCAAAGGCTACACTCACTGAATTTACAACTCAAACCTGCCAGAGGAGCGTGCACCACACAGTGTAATCTTTAGTTGATCCTGTCCCTGAGTTGTTTTTTTTTTTTTTTTTTNTTTTTTTTTTTTTTTTTATCCCCTGTGAGTGCAGTTTTGTATGAGGGATGCAGAGGCCTCCAAAGCTCCAGCCCCCTTCCATCTGTTGACAGTGTCTGATATTTGCGGTGTGAGTCCCTGTGCAGGAGAAGTTATGAGCAAAGGAGAAAGGAGGACTTGCAAATCAAATTGCTTTAATCCATTGAAGCATCTGTCTTCATTCTTGAGTGGAGCAGAGGAGCTCTGAGCCCTGACAGGAAAAACAAAACCTGTCGCTGAGGAATCATATGATGTGCCTCGGTCAGCCAGCTGTGCAGTACATGTAGGGTTTGGGTGGCAGGACTGTCAAATAGATTTTTTTTTTCTCTCTAAGTGTCAAAGATGCTAAAGAGCTTGTTCAAAGTTTCTTATTATCTGGAGTCATTCCCACATTCGTGTTTTTTTTATGTCACCCAGCAAATGCACAGAACAGCTCTGCAGATGTTTTCTGAAACAAACCATAGAGTATTCTTGTTTATGTGGTTCTAAATACTGGTCGAAAAGCAAAGTTTCATTGTGTGATTATTGTTTTTAGCTCTATGGTTCATAATGCCACCTCAATTTAATTCCCTTCATCCACAGCAGAGTAAGTGTCTTTGGTTTTCACTGTTTGTGATTAATCACAAACAGTGATCAACAGCCGATCTCTGCTCAGTGTGATACATTCTCGAGCTTCTAGTGGCAGAGACACGTAAACATCATTAATGTAGAAAAGCCAGGAGGAGAGACAGAATGACAGAAACAGGCTGTGGACACAAAAGAGCACATTTTGCAATATGATGTACATTTACCTGAGATTTTGATGATAATGTCAGTACACAGCCACTTTGAGTGTTGAGAGATCATTTGTACCCAGAGATCTTATGTGATTACCTACCATCAGTTTGATGCATAGGTACAAATGGATAGCAGCATGCTTTTTTTTTTTTTTTTTTTTTTTTTTTTTTTTTTTTTTTTAGCCCATTTGGAAAATCACATCTCTTTTTGCTCTTTCATACCCAGCAGCAAAGAAATCTGAACTCTACAGAGAAAATGTCTCGGCTCAGCTAAGACAGCTATATTTATCTGAGTGCATTGTTTTCTGCTGGGCTTATAGGCTTAATTACCTAGAAGAAAGGAAAGCAAAAGTAATACACCAAAAACAGAACTGTGTGGACTGCATCTTAGCTGTTATAGATATTATATAGAGATACAGTATATAACACAACTTCTTTGAATTTGTAGAAATACTTGAAGGCGCTGTCGCTTCTCTTTGTCCTGCTTGTGAAGAGAGCAACCTTTTTTTTAGAAATTGAAGGAGAAAGGCTCACATCATGGGCTTTCCATTTTAGTGAAGCCCTTCAGCAAGCCCATATGAAAAATCTAATATACAGTAAATTAAAAAGACTGAAATGCATGTATGTCCAGCAGTAATAGTCCTTTGCAACATTATTAATGTCTTTGCTATATATTTAAATCAGCTTAATACCACTTTGGTGAATGAAAGTATACATTTCTATCAAAAACATGAAAATTTCCAGGTGATTCCAAACTTTTGAATGATATGTCCTACAATACAATACATTACAATTCAACTTTATTGTCAACCGTAGTTTGTCTTGGACCATCTTAGACTACCATGAACCATCTTAAAGTATGTCTACACATACTGTATATCAATATAATCCAGAGGGCCCATATATGTTTACTTTTGAAATACAACCATGCACTCTGCCAAAGGTTTTATAGGCTATTAAAAACTTCTAGATCCTGGTTTCTGGATTCTGGATCCAGAATATGATCCGGATCACTTCCAAAATTTAATCACTTCTTCCTCTTGACATTTTCTATCCCCCAAATTTCATCCAAATCTGTCCATCTGTTTTTGAGATATCCAGCTAACAAACAGACAAACAAAACCAGTGATCACATGACCCCAGCGGAAGTAATAATAACCATTAATGTAGACAATATAATTCGCTCTTTTACACAAGATGCATAGTTTTTAGTTCCAACAAGAGCTGCTGAGCTGCCAACAGAAATCTGCATGTAGCAGGAGGCAGAAATGTGTGAAAAGTGCATGAAAATAAAGCTTCATTGTCTTTTTTTCCCCCCTGGTGGTCTCAGCCTAAAGGATGTAGTGCCAGAGGAGGGGGCAGGATGGAGTGCTCCTGGAAGACAGTGCTGCTGCTGGTGTGTGCGTCTCTGGGGGTCCAGTACACGGCCATACGCACCCTGAGGGACTCGCTGTCTGGCCCCTGCCAAGGAGCCTACCACTGTCAGGCCAGACACCACAGAGGTACGCCTCCGCAGCAAGTCCAATTTGTCCCACATGCTGTGCTGTCAGTGAGCAAGGCCACAGACTTGCTTTTCTGGCATTTAAAACAACATGTGCACTCACATGTAATAAATACAGTTATAAATTTACTTGCAATTGTTATAGAATTTGGTCTAAGAGCACCAGCAGAGGACATAATTAGAGATATTATTTTAAATGCATGATTGGTAATATTCATAGCCTCATTAGGAAAGAAAGATGCAAAATCTCTTAGCAAGGGAATCGAGCCACAAACTGGAGCCCAAATGACAGATAATTAAGAAAGGGATTTCCCAAGAATAGGCGAAGATAGAGAAATTAAATATGTGAAATTCATTTTACAATTATCCTCCAATTTATCTCCATTAATCCCCTTTCACAAGGCAGCTGTAGTGTGGCAGCATTGAGCTCCAGTGTACAAAAGTAACACCCCTTTGCAATCAACTCCTCATCAGCAGTAATTACATGCTAGCTATTTGCGCTATATTTAGAGATCCGCCATTTCATAATCCCCTCGGTAACCAGCAGCAGACAAGCATCTTACTTTTGCTTGTTTACTCTTTAAATTATTTAAGCTTTATTGGCTTGTTCTTTTATGAACTGCATCACCTCCTGTGCGTGTTTGAAAGCTATTGGAAAAAAGAAAACCGATCACAAGGTTTATTTTTTTTCATTGTATATTGAGAAAATATGACAAAATATGTTTAGATTGAAGTCAGTGTATTACACAATGTTACACACAGACATGTGAGTTTTCGTTTGCTTTCTTCCAGATTCCAGGTGGAGAGCGCTGTGCGATGACAGTTGGTTGTCTGTTGAGTCGTCCCGGAAACACATCCTGCTGTTTGCCACCACACGCAGCGGCTCCTCCTTCACCGGGCAGCTCCTCAACCAGCACCCAGGGGTCTTCTATGTTTTTGAACCTCTCTACCATGTCCAGCAGGCCTTCACTAACTCTAGCAGCAGACTGCGTAGGACCTTGAACCGCAGGGCCCTGCTGGGGGCTTACAGGGACCTTCTTCTAAATCTATACACCTGCGATCTTCACTTCATGGAGAATTACATCCGTCCTGAGCCCCAGGACCATGTCACAGGTTCCTTTTTCCGCCGAAGCTCCAGCCACGCCCTCTGCTCCCCTCCTGTATGTCTGGAAGGTGGGGATGGAGTNTCCGCCGAAGCTCCAGCCACGCCCTCTGCTCCCCTCCTGTATGTCTGGAAGGTGGGGATGGAGTGAGTGTTGGTCTGCCTGATGAAAACTGGTGTCCTAAGAAGTGTGGAAACCTGAACCTCACTTTGGCTTCTATGTCATGTCTGTCCAGGGGACACACAGCTATAAAGACTGTACGTGTCCCTGAGGTCAGAGACCTACGCACTCTGACTGAAGATCCACGTCTCGACCTGAAGATTATTCACCTGGTGAGGGACCCCAGAGCCATACTTGCCTCACGCATGATGGCATTTTCAGATCAGTTTCGTGCTTGGAAAATATGGAACACTACAGGACGACAGCCAAGATACGTGGACCTGTCCCAGATCACCAGCACCTGCAAGGACATGGTAGCTTCTGCCAAAATGGGCCTGCAAAGGCCAGCATGGCTGCAGGGCCGCTACATGCTGGTACGCTACGAAGACCTCGCCTTCAACCCAGAGACCAAGGCTACTGAGATCTACAGGTTTGTGGGGTTGGAAATGGAAGACAGGGTGCAGATGTGGATCGTACAGAACACCAAGAGTAATCTGTCTTCTCCATCTGAGTGGAACTACCGGTACTCCACCACCAGGGACTCCAGAGCGACAGCAGAGAGCTGGAGGCTTCGGCTTGGCTTTGACATTGTGAGGACGGTGCAGAATCTGTGCAATGACACTCTGACCCTGCTGGGCTACAGGCCGGTTCACTCTGCCGGAGAACTCAGAAACCTGTCCCACAGTTTAGTGGAACCCAGGACCTTCAACCAATGACATAGTAGATTTGCTTAAACTTTAAGAAACTGTCATTGTTATTATTTATTTATTTGTTTATTTGTTTGTTTATTATTTATTTATGATGACTCATTTTTAATGTCATGATACTGATATAATGAATGTACTACATCTTATTTTTTTGAATAATATGTCTATCTTCTAATAATTTAAAAAGCAATTTAATACCACTTGTATTTTGAATTTTTTATGTTTTTGTTATGGACCTTAAAAGTGCCAAAGTCAAGAGTTTGTGATGCTTGGATATGTAAATGACCTAAAATAAAGGCTGTAATGCTGTGTGTGATGTTTGTATAATGTATAATTCTTCTGTTTTGTTTTTTTTTCAACATTTAATTTACTGTAATTCCAGTGGTTAAAAAAGAGGAAAAGTTATTTTAAACAATTCAGGTGCTATTTTGAAATAAATCTGCCCAGAAGTTACACAAAAAAACAATGTTTTGTGTTTTGTTTTGTTTTGTTTTGTTTTTTGTTTTTTTTAAGGTGAGATATGCAAGAAGTATTTATATATTACAAATAAATTATTAACATTTAGGTAATACATATGTTGACCACATTGCTCAAAGTTTTAGGCAATCATATTTGAAGTGTTTTTTTGGTTTTTTTTTAATCTTGTGAGTACTGAAAATAGAAAATGGAGCAAGTATGTCTTTTATCTTACATTTCATATTTGGGCTGTCTGCCAAATTTGCATCTTATGGATGTGTGTGTGTGTGTGTGTGTGTGTGTGTGTGTGTGTGTGTGTGTGTGTTATTGAGTCAGGAGAACACATGCCGCATATTGTATTTCATTTTGAAAGTTAACTTTTAACCTGATCATTCAGCAGTACTATCTGTCTCAGAGATTAGACAGCTGCAGGTTCTTTACATTTACATTAAAACAGTATTTTTGTCTAAACGGTGAAAGGAAGCATACTGTCTCCAGACGTCAGGCCATTTATTTCCCTGAAGAGCTGCTGTTTTGAGATAAATGCTGCGAGTGTTTTCTCAGGGAGAACTCATTGTTTGAATCATTGCTGAGCCACTAATTGGTTGTGATTTTCTTTCCTTTCAAATATGAACATTGCATTTTCCTGTGACAGCTGCATCTGCATCCTGTAATGAATGTTTATTATGCTTATATTACCTGGAAAGCCACTCAAGAGTAAAGAAAAGTGTGTAATTTGAGGGGAACGGTCATGCTGCTTTTTAACTACTACTGAATCAGAGGAGAAATTGGCCTTTTAGTACATAATTTTAGACCCCCATTCTCTTCATCCTTCCTCTGCTGTATAGCTGCTGACAAAAGATATCAGCCCAAAGAATTGATCTACAGCTACAGCTGAGGAGAAACAGGATTTAAGATGCATGGAGAAAAGAACGGCCGTCTTTCTTTGAGCTTAATCTGCAAGACTACACAAACTGGCCATAAAACAAGGGTTTATGACGCCCAGGGAGAAGCGTTTCAATCGGTTTTTCCATCCTCATCTTATAGACAAAGCAGCTGTGAGTGGTCTGAGTCAGCCATCAACTAATTACCAGATTCTTTGCACTCAAACCAGAAACCTCGCTCTCTCTTTAACTGTGTGAACAAATTTAGGTTGGATCAATACTGAGATCAAATAATACTATGAGATGCAGCAAAAACAGATAATCCAGATAATCTCAAACCACCATGATAAAAAAGGTGAAATAGCCGTTTTTATTCAGCTATTCAGCAGCACACAGAATAACACTTTCACTTCTTAATTTTTGTTGTTTTAACTGGGAAAAATGTTTTCCAGTTACTTTCATCAAGATGCATCAACACGTATTGGAAGGAGGAATGACTGTATCAGTATTGGAAATAATAGGATGGTTAGTATTGTAATTAATTAATTTACATCAAAATGGTTCCAGTCTGACAAACAGCAATTTGCCATGAGTCAAACTTCATCCATTATTAAAATCTGATGTAGATGAATATCATAACTGCACTCCTTAGTCGAACTAAGGTTACAGAAAAAAAGGAGCACAAACATGGTAAAAACACCTCTCAGCAACGTTTTGATAAGAACTTTCTTGACCTTTCAGTGTCAGAAAAATCAGCTCTATCATGTAAATCCCCTCCTACTCTGCTCCATGTCTGTCTGTAATCACCAGCCTTAACCATTCGTTGATCATAATGAGACGTTGGCACGAAGGAGGTCGTGAGACGTCCTTGGAGTTGCTCCTCCAGCTGCAGATGTGTCATCCAGGTTCATTATCCCATGGTTGACTCTTTATGGTCCTTATCTGGGAGGGCAGCCAGAAAGTCCACAAATTATGAGCTCGCTCGCAGACACATACTGTACATAGATGAATTTGCATGTCACCTTATATATTCATGTTTACGGAGGCTTGAGAAAGATGAAACACAGCAGCCAAGAGGGAGAAAATTTCCTCCATTTTGTGAACACCACCCTTATAGAAAAGCATTGCCCTTTGTAGAAAAGCATTGATTGAAGGGAGAACAGAGGCTGGTGTGAGAAGAGTTTGTATTGACAATCCAGTTAAAATGGTGTGGGAAGTGTGTTGCTGATGACCTGAGACACATCAATAGAAAAGTACTGTGTTTGTGCTTTTTTCTGACATACACCAGCAGGTATTCACAGCTAAAGCTTCTATAGACTGTGATTTCCACAAAGTAGGTACAGTCAGTGTATTACAAATATTTAAAGGACCATACCATGGTTTTACAATCATTTTCCAAAAAATAAACCCGTAAATTAGTTTTTGTGGTATTTTGCCAAATTCCCCAATCTTTCAAAATCAAATTATTTTGCTTGCTGACATGCATGTTCACATGTAGAAAGTGTGGGCGTTTTAATTTTCTGGTAAAAGCAGTCTTTTCTCCAGGCTATATTCCCAGGCGGAGACATGCATTTTCTTCCATGTAGCTCTGTGTTGGATTGGATAAATTAAGTAAATTCGACAAAAAATAATAACAGTATGTTGTCGCTGTGATGGATTACCTATCTCTAGCGTGGTTCAAGTCTCTGTTATGATTCTTAATTTACTGGAATGAGCTGAAACCGGGACGGTAGATTAACACAATTTGAAAATTTGCACTACTACTGCAGTAGTATGTTTTGGAAAGCAGCTGGCACTAATGTAATGTAAACGGGTTGTATTTTTTGGGCTCAAACATGCAAAATTACCAGTATGTTCCTTTAAAGATTTGCTCGGTTGTGATTTCCACAAATTAGGCACAGCCAGTGGTTCACAATTGTTTAATATAAACTAAAACTAAAATGAGAGTATAAACTCAAATGTTGCAGCATTAAACCTGGCCGGGTTTCTCTATATTGACACAACCATTAAACAACCAGTGGCAGCGGCACAAAAACTGTTTGCATTTTTCACTCCTTACTGGGAGCCAAATGTGCCATTTATGGAGAGATTAAGGAGCATTTAAGACAAAGTGAAACCACTCTGAGCCACAATGTCTTTATTACTGGGACCACATGGCCCTGAGCAGACATCAGCCTGTGTCACACACATCCGTCAAATACGGTTGTTTTCCCAATATATATATACACACACACACACACACACACACTCCATATGCACCTCTGCTATGTATTCCACATTCATCGGTCATCTTTAGCTCTGTCTCTGGCTTTCCTCCGCACAGCTTTGATATGTTTTGTTCTGAAAGTTGCATTTTTATGATGCTCCCCCCAGCGTTCATTTCCAGCACGACTTCCCTCACAGATTATTTATTATGTTTCCCACTGATCCTAATAAGGAGCTTTTCATAGCGAACATCAAAAGACCAGCTGGCAGAGTTGCATCTTGGGTAAAGCTCCTCGAGCTAAATGTAAGCAGGCTCCCGTCAAACTTAGCACCGTCAGCAATATCACACAGTGCGGTTTTGAAACAAGGTGGTGAATTTCAACCATGAACCACTTCATAAATCAGTGAATACACTAAAAGCTTTCCACTTCCTTTAGTCAACAACAGCAATCTATATAAAGTACCATATGCATGCATTATTGGGGTGGGAGTTCTCTCTTAACTGTCAACAGCATCTAAATCAAGCATTTCTATCTTTACAATAATTAAATGCTCAATTGATCCTGTCCTTTATTGCTCCATTGGGCGGAAAACACACTCCTTAAGGGCATATGGCAATTGTTAAATTGCTGTAATATTGCAAAGGGTAATTAGGCGCAGTATCATTTGAAGGAATAGGCATTCTAAATTTTCATTTTAAAAAGCGTTTATATTTGATGAAATGTTGGGGCTATATTGAGACATTCTGGTGCACAATGAGCAGTACAGGAGCTCTAACGAGTAAGAACTCAGATAGAGAGATAGAATGAGAAATAACTCGCCATGAAGCACCAAGACAAGCGCCACCAAGTACAGCTAACACTCCTTATTTGGTACATTAATGGATATGTACAGTCAGCCTGTTTTTCTGAAGGCTTTCTCTATTTGAAACACGAACAGTGGCACCATCTCGCAACCGCAAATACTTCTGTTTTGTTTTGAAATGAAAGAGTTTCAGTTGATTTATATCTTTCTTTTATACCACCTCCACCCCACGGTAAAACAACAAATTTTAACATCAATAATGAAAATGCTATCATTTTGTAGGCATCTGTCACCAAGGCTGCTTTTAAATGAGGCAGTGAGCAATGTGCTGAGGGCGTTCCATTATCGTGTATTGGGAGGTGATCTGTGACTAACAATCTCGCATCACGCCACCTTGAGTGACGCGCACCGCTTGGATTCTCCGCTTTGATGCTGTGCTCACAGACCAATGACCAGACTAATACTGCGTTCACAGACCTCGGAAGTCGAATTTTTCCCAGTTGGAAGCTTCAACTTCCAACCTCAAACCANCTGCGTTCACAGACCTCGGAAGTCGAATTTTTCCCAGTTGGAAGCTTCAACTTCCAACCTCAAACCATTCCAGTCAAATGTAGTCAAAAAAGCATGAACACCAATAAATACTGTAAAATTAATTAAACTTCGTAATAAATGCTAACTATAGTAAAGCTAAACTACAGGACTGTTTGGTTGTGTCGTTTTACAATATTAATCACTGTGGGTATTAAACTTTTGCAGAGAAGTAAATGTTCTGAAATTATTTACATTTACGTATCAGTGGCAAATAGTTATCATACACTGTAGAGTTAACTTGGTGATATATGATGACCTTTTTCTTTCAATTTCACATGAGAAAAAATTTGCCTTTTAGCTGATTATTTCCATTCACAAAGCTCGCTTCCATGGTTGCTGCCATGTTGAGTGACATCATACTCGGTAAGTTGGGGTAGATAATTTTGGTTCGAGTTTCCCAGCCGGCTCTGACTTCAAGTGCTGTTCTAACGCATTTTTCCAAGTAAGAAGTTGGAAAAATCTGAGTTCCGAGGTCTGTCGAATGCAGCAAAAGTTCAATCAAGTTCAACTTTGACCCATCTGCCGCTGACCTTTCCAACTCGCAACCAATAAGAGAACAAGTAGAAGTGACACAACATGTCGGAGAAGATAACCTGCGTAGAGCAATTTTTTGGGGCATGAGGCAGTGCTGAGAAAAGAAACGTAATGATAGCGAAACAAGACTTTAAAAAAAAAACTGATCGCACTACTGGCTCCAAGAGACGGAGCAGCAAGAATGACAACACAATGGAGTGCATTCTGGGATATCAAAGAGCATCGTCCTGTACCGTCGGTATGAGAGACTTGGCAGTGTCTTTTTCATTGGAGACATTGGACAAACTTTCAGGAAGAGGAATTGTCACTATAGGTTAGCTGTGAGTTTGTACTTTGGAAATGAAAAGGCTGTAACTTGTTAATTTCCATAATTGTCACAGTACTTGAAATGTGATGCAAATGCCAACAAAAAACTCTGTAGGAATCATGTAGTATCTCCTAATAAGTATCTCCTAATTTAGGTCCAATCCTTCGGTGCGAAATCACCTTATGTGAGAGTGGCTGAATTGACGGAAGCTGAATGTTGGTTCATCGAACCTGTGACGTTGAATCATACCAACCTACATGAGGAAGCATAGTGTGGTCGGTTATTTGAATGGGTCTGTATTGGAATGAGCACCAGTGTATGGCATTAAATTGCTTCATGCTAGCAACAATTCTAGTGTAGCATGGCTATTGAACATGCACAAGCAAGGTAAGGATTTTTAGCATTTATGCTAATTTTTCTTTTTTCGTATTGCTACAAAGCAGTGGTTTGTTTTTTATGATACTAAAAGAAGTGTAGATTAGCTGTGTGTGTTAGCTAACAAATAACAGATATTGTTTGCCACTGTTATGCTTTCTGCTTTATTATATTTATTGGTATAAAGTTGCATTGCAGCTAGCAGTGTGCACGTTAGCTAAAGCAGGCGCCCTCTTCCTACACCTTACAGAGGCTTACATTTGGGTCAAAAGGTTTAGAATTCCAACAAAAACATTCTGCCAGTCGATTTGTAAATGAAAATCTGGATGAAGAAGAATGTGTGGGTGTATGAATGTTTTCTGGCATCATAGCTCGGAGCTTCTCAAAGTGGTTTTGTCTCCTGCCCCATTCAGGGCGTTTTCAGTAGAATAAAGAAGTTAATCTACTGATGTTCAATCACACACTTCACTGGCACTCTTCTTACCAACCAGAGCGGGGTATCTCTGAAAGATCCTACAGGAGGAAAGTCTGTTCAGTTCAAATCTTCAAATGTGTGTACTGGCATCTCTCTCTCTGCCTTCCTTTCATTCCCTGCTTTGCTTTTGGAAAACAGTAGGTGTGAAAATATCTGTAGGATTTTTTTTACCTCTCTTATTTTGTCTCCTCTCTTTCTCCTCAGACTTTCACACACAAGGAGGACTGAAGGCGTGAGCTGCCGTATCACAGAGGCAGTAGGAGGAAGGTGTGATCGTCACAACCCCACAGGCTCTGATTAGATCAAACATCACACTTTCCATCCCTGCTTTGCACTTTGGCTTTCCAACCCACTCATCCAAACTTCCAGCTGAATGTTTGAGACAAGTTTCCAACACAAAGTTTATTATTTTCTTTATCTGTCTTTTACCAAACACACTTTGCATTGACCACTTCCTTTTCTCTTTTCTTTTCTCTTCTACCCTCAGGCGTACCAACGCTGTCAGCAGCTCCTAAATGAATTCTCAACCACCCTTAATTTTCAGTCTCATACATAATTCACCAACAGAGGGCACTGAACTGAGCCATATCTATCTGGGTTAAAGGCCCGACTACTGTATCTCTTTTCCTTTTGGTTTAATTTGAATAGATTTCATATTCAATGAAACTGCACATGAGACATCAAATTTCAATATGTTGAAAAGGAAAATAAATAGAAGGGATAAACTGAGAGAGCGAGAAAAAGGAAACCAACTCTGTGGCTGTCTGGGTTTTTCTTTTTTGGCATCTTTTCAAAAATGCGTCCAATTCTCTTGACGGTTTTGTCGGCTGTACAGCCTAAAGGGTGAAGATATGAAAAGATTTTTAAAAAGACTACTAGCCTTGCTGGTAAACCTGTGAGACATGATGCTATATCACCATGCCTCCTCTTCCTTCCCTCAGCCTTACTCTGCTGCTCTTTCCCTTCTTTTGTTTCCAGTCACACAGCTTGTTTCCCATCAGTACCTCAGGGCTGACATGTCTGCTGATGCTAACAAATGACGATCGTCCCCACTGACAGCAAGTCCATCTGTCTGTGTCAGAGTAATTGAATTTCATAAATGTAATCAGAGGGGTCTGTTATGAAGGGACCTGTACTCTGCTCTCCACTGCGTCACAGCTGAATATTGTTCTACACACAACAGACGCCGTCTACAACCAGAATAACAAGGGAGAGCGCTTGCACGCTTTAGTTTGGTATCTGGCAAATAATGAACAGAGGACTGATTCAGCTGCACCATTTGTCTTCAAATCTAATAGGAAGCGGAAGTTGCCAGTGGCACGTAGCTTGATTGATTAGGTAATGGAGGGACAATTGATGCTTCTCTCTGGGTTTATGGTCATTTATTCTGGTTTGAAAATAAGTAGTGCTTAAAAACTCCACTAGAAAATTTGACATCACTCAAGTAAAATGAATATACTGCAGGCAATGTGCCACTATTGATCAAAAGAAAAATTAAAAAATACCCTAAATCAGCTGATGGGAATGTATTTCATGCTATAGTTCCCATTCATTATATGCTAAAGTAGGGCTGCGCTGTTCCCACTTACCAACATGTGCAAATTCAGCACTAACATTATGTTCTGCTGAAACAAACGCTTCACAAGAACCATATGCTCAACAGAAAGCATCTAATTAGCTGTTAAATGAGCCAAGCCTTGACCCGAGGAGTTCCCTCAAGGAGTATTTAATCCCTCTTGATGCAGTTTGAGGAATTATTGATCCAGAAGCCCATCAAGCTTTGCTCCATGAGAATCCTATCGACCAAGGCGCTCACAGTGTCCTTCAGGCAAACTGCAAAAGCACTTGAGATTTTCATACTTAAACAAGAAGGCACTCCGAGAGTGTATACCTCCACCAAGGCCAACAGAATCCCCAATAATTTGTTTTTAAATGAGCCACCATGCTAAATTTGATTGAAATCAGCTCATTAGCATTGATTTTATAGTGTTAACCTTTCCTGCTTCAGCCTCCAGACCACGGTGCACAGGGGAGTTCTCTTTAATGCTTTATTGAAGTTATTTCAAACTTCGTGGCTAGCCCTCTGTCGCTACATTCAGCCACTGGCACAGAAAACTCAGGGATTCTGCTTGTTTGTTGAGGAATCGTAACCTTTTATTTTACAGCAAACTCCATTTCATACTGAGTGTTCACTATTAGTGTCGCTAGCTCAGTTATGCTAACATGGCTGTGCTCTGATGGGCAGCATCAACCCGTTCCACACACTGCCACACCCCTCTCTCTCTCTCTCTTTCTCCCTCCCTTCCCCCCTCCCTCCTTNAAAAAAAAAAAAAAAAAAACCTGTTTAGTTGGCGTAGATGCTCACAACAAAGATTCAGCTTCAGGAGTTCTCAAAGACTACAATCTAATTAGCAGCAATAAAGACCTTGAAAACTCCTCTGATGATGGCAGTCTTGACAAACATCTTTTTCCCTGATACTGAAGAGAGCAGAAAAGCAGGCTGAGATCAGAACTCACTTGATACCCCTGGAAGTACAAAGAACCCCTGAAATAATGTTTATTACTTCATGTTACCAAATGTCTAAGTTACAATTAACAAAAGGATTTGAACAATACTTGCCAGTAATGTTTAACGGGTTAATTTGACTGTATGATGATTGATTTAAAGGAAATGCTTGAGCAGCCATATTGAAATGACATAAATCGGAACTCAGGGGAGGGAAGGCTTGATCAACTTTCCGAGTCAGAATTCTGACACAAAGACCGTTTTTATTTGACTTTTCCCAATCAAAAGTCAGAAATTCCAAGTTCTAGTTCACAACAAATGCAGCATGTGCCTCTTTGACAAATATTCAGACTGACAACACCAATGTGTACAGATTTTCTCCACCTGCTTGGAAGAGCACAGCCGCAGAGAACAGCTGATTCACACGGTCTCGCATGTTCTCGCCCTGAAAGGTTTCATTTCCAAAACAATCGTCACATCTGTTGTGCTTTGGGACATGCAGCCCAAGATGAGAATTGAGTGCCAACATATGGCATATTTAATTAGTGTAAATCATCTTGTCAGCCTCCCGGTAGACAGTTTAGGCTGGGTAGACCCCACAGACCTCCTGTGTGTTTCAGATTCACAGGCATTTCCACACCACTTCACACTGTTGGGTTCACCTTACTGAATTAATTAGCATGTTTCCTGGCCACCTGAGCCTGCTTTTCACATGGTTCTACACACTCACGCACACAAAAGATCACCAACATGTCTCTCAAAACCACAGACTTTGCTACAAGAAGCTAAGAAAACAATTTAAAATGCTCTTTGAAAGTTATTTTAATATATATTTTCCTTGACTTGCAGAAACACAACTCAAAATCTGATTTGTCTTTTTGAGATTCAATCACTGACATTCAGCCGAGATGAAGATGCTTATTTCTCAGATATCCCAGATCAATATGCATTTTTGAAGACAGTTTGTACTCAGTCATTTCCCCTCTCTCCTGCAAAAGAGGATGCTCCTTTAATGGATCTGAATGCTAAACTGATGAAGGAGCATTTACTGGCTTATCAGGACAAAGCACATTTTTGAGCAAGCTTTTAGCATCGGAGCGCCGGTGTGTAATGGGATAAAGAAAGTGGTTTTGTCTCTAAAGGGAGGTGTAAATCCGCCTTAGCTGATAGAAAAATAGATTTCAAAAAAGAAGTAAAAGAAGTTTACTTCTGCACATGCTTTTGTGGAAATTATTGAATTAAATTAATGTGGGTAAATTAGCTCCTTTACTGAATATTAATCTTTTAATTACACATTAAGTGAATTGACTGTTATGTTTTCACCTGCATTTGTTTGTTGGTTTGTTTGTTAGCAGCATTACTGAAAAAGTTTTGAACTGAGTAAACTTGGTGGAAGGAAAGAACTCATTAAATTTTGGGGCTGATCTGGATTCAGGATTTTTTTTTTTTTTTTTTTTTTTTTTTAATGATTTCTTATAGTGGGGAGAATATATGCATTTTTCAATATTGTTGTCATTTTCTTCAGAAGCAATACAGCAATCTCAATTTTTAAAAAATCAAGCATATTTACCTCACAATAGATTATCAATAGGTTCAATTTGGCCCAGATAAATTTTAAAACTAAGTGGGAGGAATTCATAAAACACAGCCAGATGTACAGGATATGCCGAGAAGCTTTAATTATCGCAGTGCATATTTAATGTGATGCTGTGCAGTTAGCGTGATTTTTTAATTAACTCTACCCATTGTTTCTTATAAAAAATAAAATTATTATTATTATTATTATTATTATTGTTGTCATCTGTTTCCCTTTAGGCCAATATATCATTAGAACAAGAAAAAAATCGATAAACATTTTCCTGGTCAGGCTTTTCTGAGACAACATGTAAAGCAGGAAGCACATACTTGTTCTGCGTTTGGTGAGAGATGAATACACACAGTAGCCGAGATAGAATAGCAATAAAATATTGAGATTTTTGAAGGTGATGTTTAATTTCATTTTGTTCTTCCCGCTGGCACTGCAATGTTTCATCTCAGCTTTGTGCCACTTTCCAAGTTCAAAAGGAGAAAGTCAATGTACGAACAATCAGTGACAACATGACGGCTATTTAAAATGGCACAGCTGCTGTGCTACATCAATGTTCATCAATTCACCTCTCCTCTAAAAACAAGGGGGGAAAAAACACATTTATTGAGGTGTGATTCATCATTATTGGCTGACCTGCTATATTCCAAAACTTCCTGACAGCATCTTCAGCCTGGAAACATAAAGATCATCTTAAGGCTGGCAGCTGGAGATCATACATGTCTAAAATACAGGCTCTACAAATGGTTCGTTAGAACACAATAAATTATTCATACATGCCTGAAAGGCAGTAAAAAGTCGATTTCAAATTGATAATCATCATTCAAAGGATCATACTGGTTTTGCATGTTTGAGCCCAATAAATACAACCTCCATACACGCTGCTTTACTGCCAGCTTTTCCAAAACATAAAACCATAGTTCAGTTTTTGTGTTATTTTGCCAAAACCTTAATCTTTCAAAATCATATGTTCAGGTGAGAGATCCACCTTAAAATTCAAAGTCATTACCTCTCTCTCAAGCACGTTTCAGGTTTCTATAAGTTGACTTTTATAGCTTACTGGAATGAACTGAAACCAATGGCAGTCTGGATGGTAGGAAAAAATTCTAAAATTTACCACTTCAAGAGTATTTTTTTGAAAAATGTTAGCAGTAACACAACGTGTATGTGGGTTGTATTTATTGGACTCAAACATGCTAAATCTATGGTATGGTCATTTACTATTAATTATTGACTCATTTGCAGCCATTAAAGATCAAAAAGTATGGATGAAAATACAGCAAAAATCCATGTCGGGCTTTGATATAATTTTAAAGAAGCCGGCTGTATTATTTCCTTCGTCGTTTGTTCGGTTTGAAGTTCTGTCTTGTGCTTTTACAATAAGAAAAGAATGAATTTAGACACATCAGATAATCAGAAAACAGGATGTTCAGGCAGGCTTTGACCATTTCCTTACCAATACATCTCTTTCCATGAAAGGAACTTTGTAGTCGAAAGGTTTTAGAGGGATGGATCAAGCCGTGGAAATTCTCTGGTTCAGCGGCCCTGAAAGCTGAACAGTAACTGTGTCAGCCATGCAGCACTTGAAAGACTTTCATTATTCTGATAAACTCGGAGTGGGAGGCTCTTGTTGACGGGTGACAGTGCGGCTGTAAGTTGCACGGTGATGGTGTGAAATCTCATCTAAAATATTATCTTTCTTATGAATACATGCAGCCTAGTTTCAAAAAGGCACAAATAATGGGACCAGTGGAGAAATAATTGGATTCTAATAACTCTTCATGAAATGATAATGCGAAGCACAGCTAAGTTTGTACACACACATACACACACACACACACACGTGCGCACACATCCATAATATGCCGACCTCGTTTGCATCTTCAATTTTGCAAACACTATTACAGCAGATCCTCCTGAAACACAAAAGCAGTGACGTGCATTACAAGGCTGGATTGATAAGTTCTGAACCTATTACAGAAAGATCTAAGAGGTGCTACAGTGCTACAGTTTTTGAAACAATCAATCCTGTAGGGCTTCAGCTTTACACACTCACAGGACTTTGACTCCAGATACTACGTACCACCACCATAATGATCCCAAGGATGGTTGTCAAGAAAACCAGTCTATCTGATTCCTGACACCTGGACTGTAAACTTCCTCTCCCCAACAGCTGAGGACCCCTTTCAAAGTCCAATGCTGATTATTTTAAAGCCATCACCTCCTGGACCATCAGGTCTGCTGGATGGTTTGCCTGATTGTAGCGTGACTGGATTATTTTACTCCCCTTTCTCCATTCCACCATCTCCTGACCTCATGCATCTCATATGAATCTTACACAGACCCCCGGTTAGGCTAACACTCCCCTCTCTTCACAAACAACTGTGGTCACCCAGGGATATAGATACTGTATCCCTGGGTGATCACAGTTGTCTGTAATGACCTACTGTATTCCCCTTTCATCATAAAATCTTCCGTAAATAGCATTGAACAGGATAAGAAACTTCATTTGACCCAACCAATGCCATGGCAACAGGATTTAAAACCCAAAAGAGAGGCTGCAGAACTTTGATCTTAAAACCTTGACACTCACACACCTACTCAGAATAAATGGCTCCCTCTTTCTTATCTTACACCTTCCCCCTCCTTCTCGCCTTTCAATGAAGGACACTCATATTTCACACATTCCATTCTCTCTTATAAACCCTTTCAACCTAAGAACTTTGACTCTATATGAATTTGTAGTCCAGAGTTTGCAACACTTAAAGGACCATACCACCCATTTCGCATGGTTGAGCCTAATATATTCAATTTTCATACAGGTTACTGACAATTATTTCCCAAAGGATAAAACCATATTTCAACTTTCCTGATATTTTGCAAAACCTCTTAATCTTTCAAAATCAAGTATTCAAGTGATACACCCACCTTAAAAATCAATGTTTCTCCTGCTAATAGTTACACAGCCTTATGAAGTCACGGTCCTTTAAATTTTTCGATAAACGCAGGTCTTCTTTTGGGACTATAGTCCCCAGTGGAGACATATATTCACTTTGCAATTTTTATTGCACTTAAAATAAATAAAAATAAAATAAATAAAATTAAAAAATAATCAATTAATTTATAGGCATTTTAATACATAGAATAACAGACAACTAAATTTAAGGTTTGTTTACATCAGTAATCTTGTTAAATGCTGCAAAAAACAAACAAAAAAAGACGTATATTTTCAATTATGATCAGTGGACAAATACAAAAGTTCATTTTACATCATTTAGAACTTCAGTCAGTTTAGCCCGAATTAACATGGTTATTAAAGATTGGTGCTTATTAAAGTGTTGCTGTCAGCATTGCCTCCCTTCCTTGAATTGTCATTTTGGTTTAATATTTGTTCTCTGTCAAGAAGCCAGAGAATCTCCTGTTCCTGCTCTGAGTTTGTTAAATGAATAACATGCTGCTGTGCAAGCGACCACCGGGGAGGCTGTGACTTTGCTAAAGGGCAAAACCCTGCTGCTTTCTCCCAATTAGAGGCACCCAGTCGGTCCAGCCGCCTGCTGGTCCAGAGAGAAACACCATGTTTGCAGCAGCCTATAATCCAGTAGTAAACTGCACACAGGACAGCTGTAATTTGGACAAAAGAAAACAAACAAAAAACTGTTGAACAGCAGCACACTGAAGCCAACATGGCAAAGCCTGATGCAACTATCAAGAATGATGACATTCTCTCTCTATCCTGCATCTGAGATGTAAAGTTCTAATACCCTGTTTGAAAAGGTTCACGTAGGAGGAAATAAGAGCTTCCATGTGCATGTTATGGCTGAGTACTTTCTCTCCATGAGGGGGAAAATCTCAATCATGGAATAAATAACATATGCATTTTCCATCTGTATGCTGACCTGTTGCTATGGCACCACTTTGTGCTGCACCCTTTTCTGATAACACCTCACATTTGCGGTCTGCAGGATCTAACAAAAGAGAGCTAATGGGATGCTGCAATCTGATGCGTCAAGAGCTCCTGGACTCCATTTTCAACCAGGAAGCATAAATGATGTTCTTCACATGACAGCGTTGGGCATTTTCAGAAATGACACACATGGATTTATTTCAAGTTTGGAAGATTCTGGTCTGAAGATTAGGAGGACAATATGACATATAAGATAATATATAATATATCATAAAATATTGCTTGAAATGTATGTCATTGAAGCTTGAAATAGGATTCAAATGATTAGGTATCAATGAAGTCTCCAAATAATTTGACCATTCCGTTAAAGGACCATATCAGTGATTTTGCATGTTCGAGACCAATAAATATCAATCAATCAGTTTTATTCAAATTGCAAAATCACCATGCATCATGATACATCCGATACTCTACAGTTAAAAGAAACATGGGACAAAACAAAACATGCAACAATAAAACACTAAAGCTCCAACATTAAAAGATCTGTGGGAAATTACTGGAAAATTACAGTTTATGTGCCTGTATAAGTTTTTATGTTTGTGCAACTGTGACCTTTAAGATGACTCTGTAAGGATGTGTGCAAAGTTGATCATAGTCTGTTGCACTTAATGTGAACTTTGCGTAGGCAGCTACAAGTTCCAAGACTTGAGAACTGTTTGTTCCTCTCATGGTAAGACATCACCCCAGACTGAAACTGCCACTTCTCTATTGTGCATATGTCAGCAGATTTCTGTGCCCCCTGACTCAACACCTGCAGGAAGAGACAAAAAAAATATGTATATAAGCTTAAGTAAAACTGCATTCTTTGTCAGACTTACTCTGTACCTTGTGTGCTCCTTAACTTCTGACCTGCTATATTATTTTTGCGGTACTTTACAAATGTTATGTGGATCTGACTTTAAATAAAACTCACATCTACTAGATCAAAGTTAAAAGGATGTTTGAAAGGTGATGTTCAGGCTGTAATGTAATGAATAGGGTGGGTTTTCAATCTTGATTTAAAAATTTCAACTGAGCTTGCTTTTTTAACATGTAGTGATAGTCCATTCTAAAGATAAGGGGCAAGGTAGGCAAATGCTCTGAAGCCAACTGATTTTTTGTTAACTGAAGGAATGACCAGGAGACCAGTATCGAGACAGCAAAGAGGGCGTGGTGGTGTATATGGTATAATTAGCTCAGATAAGTAAGGTGATGCAGGGCCTTATAGGTTAAAAGAAGAACCTTAAAATCACCTCTAGCTTACACTGGTAGCCAGTGAAGAGACGCCAGAATGGGTGTGATGTGATCAAATTTTCTATTTTTTGACAGGATTCTAGCTGCAGCATTCTGGACAAGCTGAAGACTTCTATTTGCACAATTTGGAAGACCAGAGAAAAGGGCATTACAATAATCAAGTCTGGAAGATATAAATGTATGGATTACAGTTTCAGCATCACGGAATGATAGAATAGGTCAGATCTCAGCAATATTACTGAGATGAAAAAATGCTGTCTTGGTAATGGACTTGATATGAGGCTGGAATGTCAAACGAGAATCAAAAATCATTCCAAGATTTTTGATGGTCGAGCTTTCAGAAATAAACATCCAATAAACATGCCTCTAAGTTTAGGAGTTTGGAAAGGTCATTTGGCTTTACAGGTACATATAGCTGTGTATCATCAGCGTAGCAATGGAATTTAACACCAATACTACTGGCATACATTACATTACTGCCAACCATTTTCTAAAACATAAAATCGGATTTTAGTCTAATATTTCAAAATGTAATGTTCATGTGATACACAATGTTTTACCTATACATGCACAGACAGCACAATAAACACAAGCACAACACATAAACAGAAGCATTATGTGAAGGTTTTTATGCTTGTTAGAGGATGATGTGTGAGATGAGTCAATTCTAGTGTATTATTCTGATGAAAATACTGAATATATGCTAACAGCTTTGTCCAGCACAGGAGTGAAAACTGAGAAAGCTGTGAATCAAGTAGCTGAGATATTGTTTTACACTAAGTTACCTTTCCTCTTAGGTATTAAAGAACATTGATCAGTGCATCATACCCAACTAAAGTCACAAACAAAAATTTTGGTTTTCTGTTCACCCACTTTGCCTTATTGCAGCTTCGTCATCTCTCTATGATGCATTTGGTGTCAGACTTTGTGGGATACAAAATTTGTATGTAATGTGGGACTTTTCTCATCATGCCATACCTGCCCACTAGGTGTCTCTAGTGGGTTTCCATACTCTGGATAACCAGACTGATCAGCAGTCTGGCTGGCAGCTCTCTATTATGCTTTTTGTTTTTTTAATCTATAAGGCCTTATAAGGCCAACTCATTAGCTTCCTAGTGTGTGTGAAGTAGAGGACAGTTTATTCACCAAAAATGAGACACTGCTAAGGTATCTCATTTACATGTGCCAGCATGCACACTTACACACCTGAATGGAATTCAGCCATTATTAATGTCATTGGCCACACCTGTTTTTCCTGCCATGTCACCACAAAATGTCCTCAAAGTAAATAGTGTAAGACTTAAATAAAATATAATCGTTTGTAATGATTTTTTTCTTCAACAGATATTTAATTTTATATACATAGAAATAACACTTCCTGCGCCACAGCATGAGAAAGCTTTTATAGTCATACTGAATCACAAAATCCATCTATCAGCAGGGAAGGGTTTTTTACTTTATTGCCAGGTCAAACACATGCTTAAGCCTCTGAACTGGCATTATGCTCAACCGCCTCTGAATTGACTTGGAGAAATTTTAGGCCTTTTGCACCTGAATGGACATGCTTAAATAAAAGCCTCTGAATCATTCGGGGAAATTTTCTTTGTTGCCCCGGCCAGATATGTGCTAATACGTCACCTCTGAGTCGGCTTGGAAAACCTTCTGCCTGGAACGAACCAGCATGGCACCAGTAAACATACATTATTAGAAAATATCCCTGAGTTATTGGGAAGATGTGCTGAATGCCTCAACCACTGAACTGATCTCTGACTGCATAGTTTCATGATTACGACGTGTGACAACAAGGCCTGTGGACATCTCAAAGTGACTAAGATACTGAAAGGGTAATTTAGCCTAAGTAAAGGAAGTGGAATATCAGTATTAATTCACATTATCATAAACTGAGTCAAAACGATCACAGCCAAATTCATGTATTCTACCGGCCTCTTTTTACATGGTGTAAGATAATTGGAATTAGATTTAATAATTTTCACAAGTTCTTCTAAAGCCTGAGAAAGACACACAGAAAGCCTTCAGCAGTTCTGGTTTCCTTCATTGGGCCAGAGCAGCTTATTGTGTAAATGTGTAAAAAAAGATCATTCAAGTGAGGAAGTTAATAGCTGTCACGCCATAAATCAACATTAATAAATTAAACCAAAAACCAAATAATTTAACTCAAAAAGGAGCATTTTTAGCAAAAAGGTAAGTGTAGGACTTAAAATCCTTATATATATCTGTCACATACTGTATTAGGGTATAAAGGCCACTACAGGCCAGAAGGTTGAGGCCAACCCAGACTTTAAAAAATAAAAAAAATTTAAAAAAAAAAATCATGAATACACTGTTTTAAAATTTATTGCACACGAAATGAAAAAAAATCTAAAATTAATGTAAGTAATTAGTTTTCAAGAAGAATTTGTCAACAAGAGCACATTATGTAGCCACTATGGCTTAAGAAATTATTTAGGAAATTAAGAAATTATTTTTAATGAACACATCAACTCCCTGCTGATGTGTTTTAACATTCTACAGCGTTACCCTGCAACTTCAGTACAAAGGTCCAGGCTAGCCGTCACTCTAATGTGTCCCTGATTGGCCTATACAGAATTAACGTGGAATTCTAACCATATGGATTAGGCTAGGACAGAGGTTATTTGTTTTACTGCTCGCCATCTACATCCTAAAGGCTTCCCTATTTCACCTATAAATCACATTCACCCCCACCATTCTGCTCACAGATGTGCTTCGTCAAACACTGGACATTGTGACAGTTGGGAGGGCAGTCTCTGTTCATTACTGACTTCCTGTTGTTCACACAGATCCTGCAGCTGCTCTCAACTGACAGTTGAATGGAGTTCCTCTTTTTTCCCCACACTTTATCAAAGAGATACCATTAAACATTTAAATCATCAAACATCAAAGTACAATCATCTCAAAATCAGTTATTTTAGCTGCTGCGGGTTAAATGCATATTTTAACTGCTGTCTAGCTTTGTAATCAAAATCACACAAAAATTCCCTTCCTCCACTCTCTCTTTTCCGGTGTGTTCCCTGGTTTGGGAGATTCTTCTTCCATCACTGCTGCTCAGTCCTCAAAGGTCAAAACTGGGATTCATTCCCCAATTCCAGAAGGAAAAAGTTATTCATCACCTCTCCTTCTTCTCCTACATCGATCCTCTTCTCCTTTGGATTTCCTGGTGATTTAGGTAGAAGGAATTCTCTGAGATCCTTCCTTCATCTCCTTCCTTTCTCAGGCTCACTCTCTTAATAGCATATGTGGGTCTTCCATCCAGTGTGTGTACTGATGCACGTTGATCAGGTTCATCAGCTCTCCATCCTCTCCCATATGGATGATACCAGCCAGAGCCCACAGCTTCTGATAATACCTGCTGTCTGCCTTCTCGCAGATCATTTTGGGATTAATTTACTACACAGTCTGGTCATGCTAAATCTGAGGGTGGTCTCAAATCTGGCCTGTAGTGTATATTCACAATGATTTATAAGAAACTATGTACGATGTTCTTCTGGTGATGTATTGGTGATCTATTTATGTGTATCTTTTGATGTATTGTCTTTGTTTGTTTCTTATAGTACTGAATTGATGATGGGTATTTTATAGCTTTGTATTAATGTCGTTTTATCAGATTTTAGGGTGACTTTTTTAACATCTGGCCAGGGACTGCAGATGAAAATTAGCATCTTGGGTTAACTCTGGCTCATTTACAGTTTGCTGTTTTACTGTTGATTAATGAGCGTTGTCCCTGACAAATAAACTAATAAATGAAATGAAATGAAAACAGCAAATGATGTGACATTTAAAGGACCATACTACCCATTTTGCATGGTTGAACCTAATATATTCAATTTTCATATAGGTAAAGTTACGGACAATCATTTCCCAAAGAATAAAACTGTATTTCAGCTTTCCTGATATTTTGCACTTAATCTTTCAAAATCAAATATTCAAGTGATACACCCACCTTAAAAATCAATGTTTCACTTGCTAANCTTTCAAAATCAAATATTCAAGTGATACACCCACCTTAAAAATCAATGTTTCACTTGCTAATAGTTGCACAGTCTTATGAAGTCACGGTCGTTTAAATTTTTTGATAAACACAGGTCTTCTTTGGAACTATATTCCCCGGTGGAGACATACATTCACTCTACACTTTTTAATGCGTTTAAACAGTAAAATTACGAAACTTCAAAAAACCTGAATATACGTGTTGTTGATGATGATGGATTACCTATCCCAAGAACATTTCAGGTATCAACAAGCTTTTAATAGCGTACCAGAATGAAGTGAAACCAATGGAGGTCTGGAAGGTAGGAAAAAAATTTTAGTTCACCGTTCCAGTAGTATGCTTTGGGAAATGATTGTCAGAAACCTTACATGTATGAAAATTGAATATATTAGGNTCCAGTAGTATGCTTTGGGAAATGATTGTCAGAAACCTTACATGTATGAAAATTGAATATATTAGGCTCAAACATGCAAAATTGATGGCATGGTCCTTTAAAGTAGAATGACATCTTTTTCACAGAGAAGAAGAGAAGGTAAGTTATGCAGTCAAGGTGTGAACAAGGTGAAAGCTCTTCTGTACACGTAATCAATAGTGCAAACACTGTGTAAGCCTTACAAATATTTATGTATTTGTTTAAAGATTTAGTTACAGTTAGTGTACACATGAGTTCAGCATGAGCTTATAAAGCACACTCAAGCTCACAATGTTGTAAATATGTAATAAGCCTTTACCCATGTCTCTACGGGCATGGATGAATAATAATAACTTTCATTTGTGTAGCACATTTTAGCACTATCACTAGCTGTAGCATTATCTTAGCTGTTAGCTAAATCTGGCACAAAGCAGCTCCTCTCAGTTTGTAATTAATGTTTTTTTTGTTTGTTTGTTTGTTTGTTTGGTTTTTTTTGTGCATGGTCCCTGTTTAAATAAATAAAATTTTAAAAAAAGTAAAACAGGTACCATGTGCTTCACAATCAAAGGGATTTAAAAGAACACCTACATGACAAAATAGAGGAAAGCAGTAATAATATTAACCAAACGATAAAATTAATTATTTGAGCTGAGAAGCTTTTTTGTTTTAATGCTAAAAGAAGATCTTTGAGGTAAGAAAATAGACCACAATAATTAAAAACAGAACAAACAAGTAGATAAGAGATGACGACAAAGAGAGCAACATCAAAGTTTTTGAAAAACTGTTTTAAAATAGGGATTTAAAGGAAGCGACAGAGATCAATTTCATCTGGGATCCAGGGTTTGGATGAAAACTCAAAAGTCAAAGCCATTTTGTTCTACTGAGTTGTTTATCCAGGTTTGGTGCGTGTTTGGAATATTTCCAGCGTTTTCGGCACTTCCAAAAGCCTCCAGGTAGAGGCTGATTTTTATCACAATGCCTGAGTCACACGGTGCCACAGGTAATAAACAGCTGAAGCTCTCTGAAGTAACGCAAACATCAGCCGCTGCCAGCAGTTCTAAAGCATCGGAGTTCCAAAATGTGCCACAGAAGATGGAGATAAAACATAATGTCTCAGCGCAGAGGAGGCAGCTAACTGGGAGCTATTCAGCAGAACCCCATGTGCTAAAAAATTACAGTTGCCCTGTGGTTATTCCTGCTCAATACCGCCTCTGTCACAAACACCTACCAGTAATTGTCCTTTATCATCGTCTCAGAGGGGGGGTCAAAATGTATTTTCAGTGTATGTCTAAAAAAATCTAAAGGAAGGCCCACGAGTATGATTCAGATTAACAACATGTTTAAGGGGATCATGAGGGAGTGTCAGCTCACTCTGACAGTAAAAAGCTTATTAAAATCACAAAGCAAAATGACTGGAAGCCATTTCCCTCCTGACTTTCTAATTACAATGTCAACATTACGTCTCAGCCTCTCCGACTTCCTCTGCTGCTCAAACAGCTTCTCCTCATTTTGCTCATCACAGCGAGACTGTAGTTATATTTGCATTGTGTCTGCTTTAACCTTGAACTATCCAGGAATGGCATCCGCTGTGCTATGTTCGATTTCAGCATAAACAATCCTCTGAGATCATGCGGCGCGCCAAGCAGTGACCTGCTCTCCAGCAGCTCTAAAACAGCTCTGAGATGTTAAACATAGCTGCCTGCTGGTGATTCAAAGTGGCTGAAGGGGGGATGGCTGACACAAAGATGATTTCAGGCGAGTCTGCAGCTCGCCTCTTCTTCTCCCCGCCCCCACCCTCTGTCAGCGTTATCCACAGGGGGGCTCCATTTCACAACTACCTTTGAAACAGAAGTCATTTTGGCAGAAACAGCCTCTTTCCTTCTGTTTTGTGGTGACATTTTTATGAGTGCAAAACTCTCAGGGGCTTCACCGTGTTATGCCAAAACTTTCTAATGGAGGTGGGTTTGCACATCAGGGACGGGGAATGAAGAGAGACTATTACTGCATCCTCTCTCTCTCCCTCTTCCTATATCTCTTAAACTACCCTCTTTCTCTCCCTGTCATTCTCCACACTGACTGTGTCCCTTCAGTCCCATTTCTCTCCGTCTTCCTGCAAAGCTTCGTGTCTCCGTGGCTCCATTATCTACCACATGCCGCTCCGCTGGGATTCTGCCATCTGACAACTAAAACCACGTCTAGTCACCATCTGCAAATGTTTTCAAGTCAGCCAAATCCTCTTAAAAACACTATAAACTGCATTCTGCATATGATTTACAAAACTTTAGATAATAGGCACATTTGCTGTAGAAACCCAAATTAAAGGGATAAGTGTTTCATCAGTAATACTTGCTTCTTTCTGCTGTTTTGTTGTTAATTTGTGTTCAAGGACAAGGATGTGGAGAACTATTTTGTATCTCCAGATGGCTGGATTCTTGTGTGAAAGCACCTCATGAGTGGTACTGTCAATAAACACTTGACTTAATGAGATTTGGTAACCGTGTAGTGAGTATCTATCCAATCCAAAACATCAGTAATACATGTGTAACAGCACACACACACACACACAAACGCAAACACAGACTCTAACTACACATGCAGTGTGTGACAGCATCGTGTCATCTCGTGCCATCCCCTTGGTTCCCGTCTTTAAAAGGAAATCCAACCCTTCAGAGAGATGTTGACACTTGAGGAGGACATGATGGAAGGATCTCACAGGAACACAGAATAAATCAAGAGCAATTAATCAGAAAATAAGAAGAAAACTCAGTCAGGTCAACTGGATTCAAGTTTTTAAAGGTCCCATGTCATACTTTTTTTTTTTTTAGCAGTTTGAAACATGTCAGATGGGATGTCAAATGGGTCTTTAAACCAAGGTTATGATATCTGTTCCAAAAAAAAACACACATCCAGACTCCGAGAGACCTCTTCTTCCCAGTTTCTGCCTGCCATCACTGTGAGCTGTTTTGAGTGGGTGGGGATGATGTTAATGAGGCGCTGCTCTGATTGGCTGCCTGATCGCTTGGGTTCTGGAGGAGGGTACAAACCATGAATATGCAGAAAACAAGTACATCAACATGGCAGGCATTTCAGGAGAACCCCCGCAGGATCCCATGTAGTGAGACCGTACATGTTTGATCCCGAAGCAGACCCACCACCACAGACTCAGTAAATACTACGGTATTTTCACTGCCATTATAAGAATCCCATACATTCCACTGCTTCAAAAAAAAAAAAAAANAAAAAAAAAAAAAAGAAGTAACCCATGTAGTTCATTTTCAAGTTTCAGCACCCACGTTTATCAAATAAAAGACTAAATAAAGTAATTAAAATTAAAATACTAAATGTGTAATCATTGGTGAAGCAGTCTGAGGTGAAGTGGTTAGCACAGACGAACAAATTAGCAGCAACTGCGGCCGGAATGTTGTTATCATAAATAAAATCTAACCACTGTTTCATTTTAGCCTCCGATGCTGGCAGGGAATATAGACATTTATGTTGGTTTCTGCAGCCAACAACAGAACAGTTGGCATGTTTCGCTCAAATCTTCGACATCTCCCAGTCTGTATTAGCGAACTACAACAATGGCAGCTATAGCGCACTGACAGCAGAGGGGGAGTGGGCGTGGTTATCCACCTTGGAGATGGGCATTAGGCAAATGACTCCTGTTGTGACGTAGAAACAGGAGCAAAATCAAAACGGCTTGTAGAAACACATGCTTACCTAAAATGCGGGCTATGGAAACAACGCAGAGGTTTTGGCTTTCCAAATTCTCAGGTTTGATAGGCTGAAAGATGACTATAGTATATATGCATGGGCAAGGAAAAACATGTTTTTCATGACAGGGGACCTTTAATTCTGAAACGTTTCACCATCCATCCAAATAGCTTCGTCAGTCAGAAAATTCTTTTTTTGACTGACGAAGCCATTTGGATGGATGGTGAAACGTTTCAGAATTAAAAGCTTGAATCCAGTTGACCTGACTGAGTTTTCTACAACTCATTAACTGCTTGGATGACTGAGAATCTTCATCAAAATAAAAGAGAATATGTGATTATTTGACTGTGTCCTGCAGCTTAAACACTGAAGCTACATGGCTGTAAATATATATTTACACCATGCAAACCTAACGTGCATGTCGACACAGATGGACAGCATCTATCTTTTGTAAAGTTGACGTCACACTATGCATCGTGTCTTCCATGGTGACATTTCATCCAGCGAAGCATATCACATCTTCACTACATCCCTTAATTTCTTTCTGACTTCACAAATACTGCAAGTCATTTTGAGACAAAGAAAGAAAAAAAAGTGGAGAAAATCAATCAACATTAAAAATAATTCTTTTGTCTCCCTGAATCTTTGTCAACAAAATCATGAGCGAAGGAAAACATAATGCACTGAGATTTCTCCTTTTCCTCGCTCTCTACATGAAAACAGAGGCACTGCTCATTCTTCAGAAGATGTGAGCTCACGCTTTATTGCTCAGAAGCATTTTAATTGGGATATTTGCATAACTGGAGAAATTAGTTATAGTAACACATGAATATCTCAAATACCAATGATAATTTTTTATCAGTTTGTTTTGACAGCGAGGCATAACATTCCGCTAACATGATCAGTCCGATGGTAATACCTTGGCAAGTTCCAGCTCAAACATATCGTGTGATTATTTGATTGTTGCCCTGATCAAATGCAAAAATAATTAAAAAGGAGGAATTATTTTCATCTGCATTCATCAAAGAATAAGCTCTTTAAATAAATCATGCTTCACCAATCTCCTGGTGAGTGTTTCTGCTGGCACCATGCTGTGCATATTTGTCAAATGTTTGTCAAATACTGTTATTATCGTTATTATTTCAACACTCTGCAAGGGAGGGGAGTACTGCCCCATGCTGTTTCTGCTTTTTTTTTTTTTTTTTTTNTTTTTTTTTTTTTTTACACTTTTAATTTAGATTTTTTTTTTTAGTATCTATCTCTAATCACTTGTCAACTGAAAGATGTTTTTTTTTATTATTATTATTATTTCTGTTCTTTGAGTTTAGTTAAATTTCAATAGGACTTTATTAATTTCTCCAGCATGACTGCTTTAGGTTCTGATCTTACAAAAATCATGTTTTTGTTTTTTTTTTTTTTTTNTTTTTTTTTTTTTTTGTTGTTTTTTTTTAATCACAGGCTTTTTCTAGCATGGTTTGCCTGGAACAATGTCATCTAGAGACCTTTTGGGGATCAGATAGGTCACATAACATCTGAGCTTTTTTTTTTATTTTTTTTTTTATTGAAGTTTCAAGTGTCTGGTTAACTTTGCAAACTAATCAGATTAAAATGCTTATTATTTGATAATAGGCAGGTTTGACAGTCTTTGCTGCAATCAGGCAGAGGATTATTCTCTGTTCATATGTCAAATATACAGATGGTAACTTACAAAGCTAGCATCCTGTGGAAAATTAGACATCATCATTTCAGATATTTTCAGTATCCTTCACTCACTAGTTATTCGGGATTTAGGGATTCAGGTGACCTAAGCTGGTTTCTCTTGTTTCAGCCCTTTTTGATTATTTACAGATGAACTCAAGACAATCTGCAATTTTGATAAATATTTTATGTAGAAGTGCAGCCTGAGCTTTGAGTATATAACCAGACGCAAGCTTGGCTTTTTATGTCTTATGGAATTCTGCTAGGTCCATTCACATATTTGGGGCCATAATCTGATATGTACTTGACATGTACAATGATATACAGCTGCTGTCTCTAAATGAAAAACTAGCTTCTTTTATATTATTACAAAATATTTACCCACAATCCTCTTTGATTATTTCTCAGTAGCTTATTACTTTTATGTGTGTAATTATTGCATGATTCAGGCTGACAATGTTGTTTAAAATCATAAGCTTATTGTACCCCCACACACACACACACACAGAGAGAGAGAGAGAGAGAGAGAGAGAGAGAGAGAAATACCATACAGAATGATTTCTTATTGTTTAAAACTGACCGGACTGACCAACAGGGGGCTACACAATATTTATTTACTTACTGCTTGCTTACTGCTTGAGCTGGAGGATGCTGACATCATATTGAGTTTTTGAAGCATCAAATAAATTGAACGTTTACACATAAATGATTCCTGCAATCATTTCAAATAAATGTGATCACTGTCCTATATATATATTTTGTCATATGTGGCTTGATCAAAAGGTCACCTCAGATATCTTTAAGATAAACTGTATTATTTAGGCTTCCTTAAACTTGTTGTATCATGGCTTCCAATTATTTTTATATCAATAACTTTGCAATACACCACTTGTGAAAACAATTTTGTCCTCCAAATCCCCACTGATTTTTTTTTTTTTTTTTTTTTTTTTGAGATCTGCAACATAACATATAGGTAAGATGTCACAAATGTAGCTAAGCGGATATTCAAACTCATGCATATGCTCATTATGCAAACTTCAAGAAGAGAAATTTTAAAATTGCTTAACTTTTCTGGGAAGTTCTGGAAAATTGCTTGCCTTTTCTGGGATTGATTCTATGAATCAATTTAAAAGATACTTCTTTAACTTTGTTGGAGATTAAATAAGAGTTGGGTAGAAGCCAGACCTTCTTCCAAGTCACATCATCCACAAATTGATTCCAGTGAGATGGCACATGGAATAGTGATGATGTCTTTTTGAAAAACGATAAAACCTAAAACGACAGATTTTACACTGATTAAATTAGCGACAGAGAGAGAACAAAAAACACACAGCTTATCTTGTCAGAATTATCCCAGCTTCTGATTCTGAGGCTGGGAAACCCCATATAAGACAGCATGTGCTCATTTCCTGTGTACCACTAAATTATGTCCCATAGCAGCAACAGTAAGAACNATAAGACAGCATGTGCTCATTTCCTGTGTACCACTAAATTATGTCCCATAGCAGCAACAGTAAGAACTACAATCTAATTTAAAAAAAAATAAAAATAAAAAATTAGACAAACTACAATGAAACTAAGATTTTGAAAAAGTTCACTCAAAAAAGGTGTATATATACATATATACACACACAAAACATCTGAACCCAGCTACACTAATGCTCTGGATTGCAGGCTGCTGGCCTGTGTTACTCGACGAACCAAACCTCTTCTACTATTGCTGCCAAGAAATCATCGGGAGTTTATTCAGTTTTCATCTTATCTCCTCACCACACACACCAATGGTTATTTTTAGGTAATTATTTCACAACGTTTATTATACACCTTGGAAAAAATACCGAGGTCCAGACCTCAGTGACCTCATTGGTGGGTACGGCCATGCCTCCATGTCCGCCAGGTCCTCCAGCAACTCCTGGAGAATAAACTTTTCGTCAAAGCCGAGAAATGCGAGTTTCATGTGAAGTCAGTCANCAGCAACTCCTGGAGAATAAACTTTTCGTCAAAGCCGAGAAATGCGAGTTTCATGTGAAGTCAGTCAGCTGATGGTCACCTGATTGTCTGCTGCTGCCAGTCCTAGCCTCCAGCTAACACTGTGATTCCTGACCTATTATAATAAACTCTTTTCTACTACTCTGAGATCTAAGTCTGCTTGTGGGCCCTTTAAGTCTGAATGTGACAGTGTGTGTGTGTGTGTGTGTGTAGGAGGGGTGGGGGGGTTATAAGAAATCAAGAAAAAGCAGGGGGAAACCCCACTTCTTGCTGCAAACGGCAAGAAGTGGGGTACAAGCATGTGCAACGACTCGATGAATGATTCAGTTTTAGCAGAAGTGGAGTGCGCAGATATTCACCAAGTTTGGTGACAATAGACCCAATCATTCATGAGATATCGCAGNGAGTGCGCAGATATTCACCAAGTTTGGTGACAATAGACCCAATCATTCATGAGATATCGCAGTTTTGTTGACTAATCTACGCCCACTCAAATTTGGCAGCCAATTGCAGCAAAACGGTAGAGAATATCAGCAAATGAAGAAGTTACATTTTTTGGCTTGGTTCAGACATTGTGTCTGTAAAGTTTTGTGCGAATTGAGTCAAAATTGTTTTGGACAAAATTCAAAATGGTGGAAATATTACGAGTTGGAAATGGGCATGACTTATATGGATAGATGAGTCTTAGCCTAAGGAATACAGAGAAAAAAACATTTTGATTCTGCGATCTACGGTTCAGAAGTTATTGATGAAAGTTTACTGTGGGAGTTATAACGCCCCCATCAGGTCAGTTGTGATTCATCTTATGCAGATGTCTTTAGTGAACATGTCTACCAAGTTTGGTTACAGTAGACTAATTCCTTCAGGAGATATATCACATTTTATACCACATGTTTTACAATAAGCCACACCTACAAATTTCTCAGCCAATTACAGTACAACAATTAAGAATATCAAAAAACTGAAACGTTACTATTTTCTGGCTTGGGCCAGACATGCCACATGCCAATTTTGGTGACATTTGAGCCAAAACTGGAGGCAGAGATACGAAAAAGCTGTTCCAGAAACAATTCAAAATGGTGGAAAATCTAGTTGTGGGGGAAGAGGTTGGACTACACTGTTGGATGCATATAGACCCAAGGAATGCAGGGAAAAAAGAATGTTGATCCTATGACTTACAGTTCAGTAGTTATAGGCCAAAATGTAAACGTGCTTATCACAGCGCCACCTTCAGGCCAATTAATGTAATTTTTATTTCCTCAGTAGTGGATGAGATGTTAAACCAGTCTGTTAAGTTTGGTTGCTGTAGCTTTTACTGTGTTTGAGAAAGAAATTCTTCAATCAAAATTTGCAAAAAATTCAAAATGGCGGACAAACTATGAGTTGAACATGGCCGTGGCTTACATAGCTAGATGCGTCTTAGTCCAAGGAATACAGAGAAAAAAGAATTTTGATTCTACGATCTACAATTCAGAAGTTATTGATGAAAGTTTACTGTGGATGTTAGAGCGCCCCCATCAGGTCGGTTGATGACTCATTTTTTTCAGATGTCTTTAGTGAACATGTCCACCATGTTTGGTTACAGTAGACTAAGTCTTTCAAGAGATATATCATATTTTGTAGCACAAGTGGTCAAATTAGCCATGCCTACAACTTTGTCAGCCAATTAAAGCAAAACCGTAAAGACTATCAAAAATCTAAAACAGTACTTTTGTCTGGCTTGGTCCAGAGACGCCACATGCAAATTTTGGTGATGATTGAGCTAAAATTGTAAATGGAGATACGAAAAAACTGTTCAAAGTGAAGAATTCAAAATGGCAGAAAATCTAGTTGGGCGGAAATGGGCGTGGCCTATGTGGTTAGATTCATATACACCCAGGGAATCCAAGAAAAAAGAATTTTGATTCTAGGCCTTACGGTTCAAAAGTTATAGACTAATATACGCCAAAATATTGAAGTTCTTATTATAGCGCCACCTTCAGGCCGATCGGTTTACATTTTGACGCCTCAGTAGTGGTGAAGTTTTTGAAGCTTTGTGCCAAGTTTTATAGCTCTAGCTTTTACGGTTTCTTCTGCCCAGATACTTTTAGAGGAAAAAATAAATAAATTAATTAATTAATAAATAATAATAATAATAATAATAATAATAATAATAATAATAATAACAACTAGAAATGCATTTCCTGCGGAACTGTGGCCTGGGATTGCCCTTTTNTAAATAAATTAATTAATTAATAAATAATAATAATAATAATAATAATAATAATAATAATAATAATAACAACTAGAAATGCATTTCCTGCGGAACTGTGGCCTGGGATTGCCCTTTTGCCAAAGTTTGCGCTTTGCATTGCTTGAAACTGATTGAAACTTGCTTGAAACTAATAGATGCAGGAATGCTTGAAGAATGTTTGAATCCTCATAAGAATGTCTGAATGTAAAAAATTGCTTGAAAAATGCAAAAATAGATGCTGAATACTTAAATGTGGCTTAAAAGCTAAAAGAGTTGAATCATGCAGGAGTGCATGATGTGTGTGAACATGTGTATCAACCAGAAACACTGAAAGTGCTTTCATCTTTCCACAATGTTCATAAACAATGAGGCCAGTAAACGCAGCTGAAATATATCAAATATTTTCATGATGTGATGTTTTAGATGTTTATAAGGAGTGAAATCTGTTAAATATTTGGGAAAAATTCAAAATGGTGGAAAAAAATCACTGAAATGCTCCTTTAATGTGTTCTAATCTGTAGTGATAGATCCCAATATAGGGAATGTATTTCAAAAGGAATTTTGACTGTATGATGCTCAACTCAAAACTTATAAACCAAAAAGTGGTTTTAAAATCACCAGCATGCTCCTTTAATTTTTGGATCTGTAATGACAGATGTATGTAGAGCCACTGAAAGTAGACTGTATGTCATTTGTTTCCAAAGTCAAACAAAATAGTGGTTTTGAAATCACTAGTATGCTCCTTTAATTTATTGGAATCTGGAATGATACATGCATGTACACCCAAGGAGTCCAGTTCAAAAGGAATTTTCACCGTATGACGTTCATTTCCAAACATTTTTTTAAGTAGTTTTATAATCACCGAAATACTCCTTTAATGTGTGGGAATCTGTAGTGATAGATCCATGGAGAACCAGGAAATGTATTTCAAAAGGAATTTTGACTGTATGATGCTCAATTTGAACCTTAAACCAAAAAGTGGTTTTAAAATCACTGGCATGCTCCTTTAATCTGCTGGATCTGTAATGATAGATGCTTGTGGAGCCACTGAAAGTAGTTCAAGTTGACTGTACAACTTGACAATACCGTCAGTTTTGACTGCAATGTCAGGATCCAAAGTTATAGGCAAAGTGTGTAAGTGGTTGCTATAGCGCCACCTTCAGGCAAAGCAGTGTTTTGTGTTAAGTGATGGTAAGTGCGGGTTAAAGGCAGAGAAGACTATTTTTCGTAGGGGAGAGGGACAGAGGGAAAGCTAGGGAAGGTCTAGAGACGACACCAGGAGCCACCAGGGCTGTGTTGGCCAGGCAGAGAGCACCTGAGAGAGAGAGAGAGAGAGAGAGAGAGAGAGAGATGTGGGGGTGGGCTCCTCCGGCCCCGTTGGTGCTGGAGGGCCCATGCATGCTGCTGCTGTGGGGGTGGGCTCTTGGTGGGCGTGTGTGTGGCTCAATGGCGGTGCCCATTAAGTCTATACACCCCCAACCCTGATCCCTTCTGCAGATGTTATATCCATCTCCACTTCCATTGGGAATAACATTGTTACAAAGACCTAAGGAGTTCAAACCTCAGGCTCTTAAGCCTTCTGCCCCTGGATAAATTCTAATATGACTGGTTCTGTGAACCCACACTGTGTATTTTGAAGCCAAATTCCATGTACATAAATGAAGATTTTTAAAGGTTTTGAGCATTTATTTCTACTTGTTGTGTTTAATGAGGGATTTAAAAAAAAAACCTTAACAAACTTACTGAAAACTGGGATGACATTGGTCAATAAAAAATTATCCAACAGAATAAACAAGATGGCCTAATTTTTTTTTTTTTTTTTTTTTTTTTTTTGCCAGCTTATTATAAGTAGCACATATTAATAAACCACTTTACGCACGTCTAATGAATGAATGAATATTTGTGCGCTAATATTATTGATAATAATATTAATATTAGCGCACAAATATTCATTCATTCATTATTCGTCATTTGACCGAAATTCCACACATACTCTATAGGAACCTTTCAAACGGAACGATGATGTCTGTGCGTTTCCAAGTGGCTGATGGACGTTGTGTCCGACACTATTTTGCATTCGTGTGGAAAACAATATTGAATAGTACCGGGTAGTTTTATGATAGCACGTTTTTAAAAGTGCGTAATAATAAATCATAGATGCCGTTCATCATTGTACGTTATTGTCACCGCTAATAAGAGTTAATAAATGCTGCTTCCTGGCTAACTTGACTAGCATCTAAGCTCATAAGCTGATTTAAACATGACGGTAACAGCTGGAGTTTTAACCTCCCAGAAGTCTCCTCATTATGCAAAAATACTTCTCGCAGCATTTAAACAAACAAACAGTTACAGATGCTTCTCTAATATCCCTCACTGTGATATTAGCACGTTTATTTCAGAGAACACGGAGGTAGTTGGGGAGAAAAGCCTGACACCAGAGATCCGGCTGAGACTTTTTACTCCTAACTGCCGGTTTTGGTATGAAAAGCCTGAACTTTGGCCTTTCTCTGAGCCTTACTGGGCCATTTACTGGCCAGGAGGACAAGCACTCTCCAGGTATGTTTATAACCTCACAAAATATAATTTATAGCTTCTTTAAAGCATACATTTTGCATGTTTGAACCCAATAGATACAGCCCGCAAACATGTTACATTACCGCGAACCTAAACATGAGTGGTACAGTTTAGTTTTCCAACCTTCCAGGTAGCCACCGGTTTCATTCCAATACATCAACTTGTAGAGACTTGAAACATGGTTTAAATAAATAATCTATCACAGCAAGCCAAACGTCTTATTTTTTTGTTCCACTGAAGAAAATGTATGTCTCTGCCAGGGAATATAGTCCCAAAAGAAGACAGCTTTTACTGAGAAATTAAAAACGGACGTGCCTTCTACATTTCAGTGTACGTGTTAACAGAAAAAACATTGAGTTTTAAGGTGGATGTATCACCTGAACCTTTGATTTTGGCTGATTTGATTAGGGAATTTGGCAAAATAACAGTAAACCAGTAAACCTAAAATAAGATTTAACGTTTTGGAAATGAGGAGGATTGGGCATCTGATTAGGATGCCTCCTGGAGGCCTCCCCTTGGAGATTTTCCAGGGCAGACATGCTGCCCAACATGCTGGAGGGATCTTCTATGACCTGGGAAAACCTAGGAATCCCCAAAAGGAGCTGGAGAATGTGCCTAAGGGAGAGGGACATATGGACTACCTTGCTTGGCCTACTGCTGCAACTCGATCTGGGATAAGAAAATGGATGGATGGATGGGTTTTAGAAACTGGTAGTCATTAATGTACTGTATGCGGGCAGTATTGTTGGCTTCTGATTTTGAATTTTCCTGCCTCTCCCTCTGAGCTGTAGATGAGCCAACTGCAAGTATTCTGTGAAGGGTTTTGTGTCATGAACTGTTTAACCTCGGTAGACTAAATAACCATAAGTTATCACAGTTCCCAGAACACACATACCACATTCCTTTTGTGTAACCTTGAATGGGTACTTAAAGGACCATACCGCTGATTGACTTTTCACATTTAACTCCAGAACTTGTTAATTAAAGGGTTTTAGCATCATCCTCCTGCTGCCAAGTCTGATATTCTGTCTCCCTGCAGATATCTCTTGGATAACCCCGCTGTGTGTCGGAGTAAGACAGTACTGGATTTGGGAAGCGGCTGTGGAGCTTCAGCCATTGCTGCAAAACTATGTGGAGCTGCTCACATTGTTTCAAATGACATTGACGCTGGTAAATGCATTCTTGCTTGCAGATTATTTCTTCTGTCTTTTTTACTTTGTTGCCAAACAGTCAGCACTTTGGACTGAATATGTATTGAATATGTTTCTGTGTTACAGTTGCAGCCATTGCAACCCGCATGAACTGTGAGCTTAATGGCCTGGAGCCACTTGTTTGTGTGACCGACAATATGATTGGTTCAGAGCCCGAAGGCTTTGACCTCATCCTCCTGGGTGACATGTTCTATGACGAAGACCTCGCAGGGAGTCTTCACAACTGGCTGGACCACTGTATTAAAAGTCATGGTACCCAAGTCCTGATTGGAGATCCTGGGAGAGCCCAGTTTGAGGAGCACAGCATCAGGAGGCTTCTGCAGCAGGTGGCCCAGTTTGAGCTGCCAGAGTCCGTAAGAGAGGAGAACTACGGCCTGAGCTGGAGCAGCGTTTGGTGCTACCGTCCTGAACTCTGACCTGGACAGAATCTGCTCCCTTTTCTCAACTAATCAGCTCTGCAGATACTAAATTCATCAAATATAAAATCTGGATAAGGCTGTAGAGTTGTCATTTAATTTCAGTTTGTGGTTATTTTATACTAGAGCTGAATTGATAAGTCAATCAATTAGTTTTTCAACAGAAAATTACTAATATTTTTCAAATACAGAATCTAAAACATCCAGCTTCAAAAATGTAATGTAAACTAGTTTGCTGCTTCTGTTTCATATCATTAATTAATCTAAATTAAATCTCTTTGAGGTGTTTAACTGTTATTCCATCCCAATAAATAATTTATTGTTGGAGCAAATTGAGTTCCAAATAAAAGTCTTCAGGCAAATAATCAGCTGCGTCATAGATCTTTATTTCAGCGGACAAAGATCCATGACATGAGTTATTCTGCAGAGCAACTAAAATACAACGATCAGTTCATACAGCTTTATACTCTTACAGCGTGACCAAACCCTCATATCAGATTTCATGTTTGGACAACAGACTTGAAATAAAACCTTGTTTACTTGGTTCAGTGTCCCCCAAGGGTCCAATATTGGCCAGGCTCCTTTCCCATTTTGGCAATGGAACAGATTAACTCAAGACCTCAGTTACAGCAAGCACATGTGTGTGTGTGTTGTGCATATGTGTATATGAAAGAAACTGTAAGCGTGTGAAATTGGAGATGAGATGCCAAGCGGTATGTGTGCAGCCAGAGTGAAATCAGGACAAAGCACACAGTTCACTATTAAGATACTAGTAATGTACTTTTAGGTTATAAGCTTGTATAAGTGAGTATACGTTCCACTATTTGATACATATGATTATTTACAGATTCTACCACACTATAATCAAAATGCCTCAGTTGTATCAGGTTTTTTGACTGTTTTGTCATTTTATACCCACCGAGCAGAGAACTGTGCAGCCTTCTTCATTGTGTAACATTTGATTGCTGACTCAGAGGAAAAAGTCACTGAGCAACTTCTCATCTTTAAGTGGAACTGAAACCACTGGGATTATAAAATCCTCAAATTGAGACAAAGCACAAACAAACAAAATCATAGAAAATCGTGTTTTCATTATTTCGTCATGACTTTCTACAACCAAATCTATATATATCTGGTCTACTGATGTTGAAGATTCAACTCAGGAAGAAAAAAAATCTCAAAGGACAAATAGTTTTGGTTTAGTTTTTTTGATTTAGTGCAGCGTGTGCAGAAAAACACTAAAACCACATAATGCAATGAAAATGTGAAACAGATGGAAAATATTTCTAATAAAGGTAATGTAATCTTTTATAAACGACAGCAATGTCAACAACAGATGTCCTTCAGACAAAAAGTTATGAAACAATATTTTCCAGTAAGTCTTCTGTTAAATATTTTTCTTCTAAATTAATATAAGTATTTTTATATTAAATTGAATACTGGCTCAGTTGATTCCTATTAAAGGTTTATCCAGTTTGGCTTGTGTGACTTTTTTTTTGTTTTGAGTGAATATTTTACCTTTAAAGCCAAGTTAGTTAAAAGTTACAAAGAGATGCTGAAGCTTCAGTCACAGATGACCTGCTTCATGAGACTGCTGGAAACAAAAGTTCAGGATGACAAGTTCAAACTAAACAATATGGCACCAAAGCTTTCTTCCTTCCTCAGAGCACAAACCTGGCAAAAAAAAAAAAAAAAAAAAAAAAAATCAAAGTTAAATTTACCAATTTGTTTACCAGGAACAATTTATCCCTCAGTTAATCAATTAACAAAAAATCATCCTTATATACAGCAGAGTTCCAACCACAAATTAAGAGATCGTCATGGAAAAATAACTCAAAGAGTCGTTTATATATATATATATATATATACACTGTGACCAGGTGATATAAAATGGCCCAGAATAAACTGGAGACAGAGGCTGCTGAGTGGAAAAGAATACAAAATTTTATTTATAATAATATATAATATTTATAATATAACTTAAACTAAATGTAGTGCCCTTGCTTTTACCCAATGTTTGAATACTGACTGGAGACATACAAGAAAATTAAAAAACAGATTACAAAAAACCAGTAAGTACTAAATGAAAAATAATAATAAGCTCCGTGAAGCCAAACTGAACTGTCAGGAGGAGCTAGTATGCAGATGCTCCATAGACCTTCTGCAAATACATGAAGGGGTGAAAGTGCTACCACTGCACACTACTCAAATTATATTCAAAACAATTTAAAGACACAGCAAATATGGTGACACAAGCCACACAATAAGCATGCATTCAAAGTAACACTCCTACTATTCAGTCCCCACTGACGCAGTAACAACATCACAGAGTAAACCAGAAAAACGGTACATGTATCTCAGTGCTAACTGAGAATCAGTACAGGGAAGAAAAAAAAACAGTGGTTGGCTGAATTTGGAATGGACTAAAACAAAATAAACCAAAAACATTAAGTTAAAAAAAGGAAACATTACAAACAATTATTATAAACAATATTAAAATATACCTTCATGTATTGAAACAGTTTCCCCTTCAATCAGGATCATGCAGGTGACTGAAATCAAAAGTTTTCTTTATTTTGGCTGATCAGGCTAAGAAATCACTGCAGTGTTTTGTTCCTCACCATGCACAAATCTAAAAATACAGTTTGATATAATACAAGAGTGGGGATTTACCTGTTTCTATCAGATAAAACAACTAAAATCATTGTTAAACATATGTAAAATCTTCAGGCTAAATATGTTTAAAAAAAAAAAAAAGGCTGGTTCAACAACACAGCTGGTCTCAGGTCTCAGAACAGATGATCTTAACTGTAGTATAAAAGCTTGATTGAGTATGAGAAGAAAAGTTGGAGAGATTCCAGTGACACAGTGAGCCATTGAATAAGCTATATAAACGAGATCTTGGGATCATAATGTTTAGTGCACTTGAGACACTTGATTTGTTGTACACTGCTGTGTTGCAATAAATCTCCAGCGAACTGAAGACCACTGCCTCTCTCTCTTTATTTTTCAATAGGCAGCATTAAGAAAACAGTTACTCTGGTTATTTGTGGAAGAGAATTTCACCACTTGAGTCAGGGGGAACAAATATCTGCTGACATTTGCAAGATAGGGAAATGGTAGTTTTGGTCTGGGGTGATGCATAGTATCACATACATGTGTTGAAATGATATGAATATAAATAATTACGCATCAAAAAAAGATAGTTATGGAACAGGCAGGGAGACTGTCAAAAGTAAGGAACACAATCCCACATGATAAAGCCTATGGGACAGAAAAATCAATCAATTTGATTTTCTTCCTCATTGTTATGAGATGAAATCTGGTCGCAGTAATAATGTTAAAAACTACAGGGAGCGTTGTGTTTGTCCCGCCTAGTTCTCCCCTTTCTGAGATGTGTTTATAGTATATAGTTCGACATGTTGATTATAGGATTTTAGCACCAAAAAAAAAAAAACAACTTTCAATTGACTTTTTTTTTCCTCACCTTAACATCTGGGAAAATACTCTGTCTTTAGCCTTTATTGATGGTACGATGAAGGCATGACCTTTTGACCTTTGTATCCTTGTGTTGATAATAACTCATGGAGTCAGATGTTCATCTTGTTTGAGTATATGTAATGAGGAAGTCTTGATCAAGGGACGAGATGCACAGGACGGTAGTAATCTTCTCCGACAAGACAAAGAATCAGGCAGCTGAAGTATCCAGTCAAGGTTACACAAAAGGAATGCACAGTGGTGTCTGGGAGCTGCTGATAGTCTGTGGTTATTTGGACTACCGAGGTACATCGTGAAAGACAGTTTTTATTTTATACAAAGGAACTAAGCTTGAATTTTTCGCAACACCTTGATGGAACAGACTGAGGCCTGTTTGTAGGAAAAAACCTCATGGTAATATCATGAGTGGCAGTTTTTGGATTATTTAAATGAAGCTCATACTTTGAAGAATGAACAGACCAGACATTTGTTTGTCAGTATTTTACATTTGGCTTTGGATCCACCAGAGGTCGACCATCGTGTTTCTAGTTGTCAGCTCTCATATAGCGTCAACTTAAAGTGAAACCGAGATTAACAGGAACATCAACATATTCCGACACCACAGAGTGTGTGAGTCTTTGTAAAGTTTTGGCTGTGACCAGTCTAAGCTGTGAGAGTTATACTCTCTGACTTTGACAGACTTTGACTTTGAACTCTGGATGTCACCAAGTCTGTGGACCATTGTTTAGGAAAGGAAGCATGACTTTATTGGCTGGAAGACAACCAATAAAGAGTGGAGAGTAGAAGGGCTGGGCATGACAGAATTGTATAAAAGAATATGTTTCACCATTTGTGTTCAGTTGCTCTGCAGACTAATTCGGGTCTTTGTTGATTCAAATAAAGACTTATGACACAGCACTATTTGCGTGAAGGATCATTTTATTAACAAAGACTGAATCCATGACAAAACAAAAGGATTCACTTGTAGTGAAAAAAACAAAAATGATTAATAGTTGTGGGTTTAGTTGGGTTTGTTTCAAATGAATAAACACCCTTATTGTACAAAAACTCTAAACCAAATGACTAAAAGGATGATAGCATCCTTTCTTGACCTCAACTATATCAAATACATCAGGATTTTTGTGATTTAAAAAATGGCATTTCTTCCTGCATACATTTTTAAAAAGTAAAAATAAGACACATTCTTGTTTGTAGAAATATATTTAAAAAAATAGTTTATATATAAACTTACACAATATACCTGACATGTATAGTGCATACACTAACACAATATTTGTATCTTGCCTGTATTGTTTTGATAACACGTTTATGAGAAACTGATGGGTAAACATACTGTATGACCAGTATGTACATGTATAGTTTGCTTGAAAGTTCTATCCAAAAAATATTACAGCAAATGCATGCATCCACCAAATTCTTTTTATTTCCTGAGTTTACAGTATAAAAAAAAACAACAAAAAAAAACGTTCTTACATTTTCTCTCAGACTATAACAGTCCAGGAAGAAAATAAGAAAATCCTTCAAATGAAACATAGGAAAGTAATTTACCATTTCCACAGGAAACACAGAAAAACAAGAAAAGACAAGGATTTTTTTTTTTTTTTTTTTAAAAGAGTCTGTCACCAATAAAGCCAGGTCAATCATCAGTGGATGGTTGTGCCTTCTGCTTATATTTCTTCTGGAACTCATGGAAGATGATGGATTTCTTTCTAACAAGAGATTGTAGAGGTTGGTACTTCTTCACAGGTCTTGGAGTCCATGTACCTGTAGTGACATTAACAAAACATTTACAAAATTACACACAAGCATATATGCACAGAACAGCAAAAAGAAGCAAATTAATCCATCTTTTTTTCATTATAAAGATACTGTAGGTTATCAGTTATAGCACTTTTATTTGTTGTATAAAGGAGAGTCTGATTGGCTACAACACTGGAATACAAGGCACTGCCCGTACTCCTCCAGCGTTTCAGATCTCTTTGTTACAGAAAACAAAATATAATTTCTTTTAAAGACAGCCGATGTGAAACTTGATTTTTAATCTGTTGATATGGTAGCGGTCATTGGGAGACACAGAGGTCATGTCCCCTGTACTTTTTCTGGGAATTTCTGGACTTCTTAGCAAGCTGAAGTTCAGTTTACAATTGAATACAACCATGAAAGGCTTTTTAAAGGTTGATACTGTGATGGAAATCATGGCAGTTATTTTATATAATCATATAATCACTTAGATGTTAGTAGAATGATTTATTATGCTCATGTATTACATACTGTACACTGCAATTGTATTATGTTACCGTTAAAATCGTGTGTTTCTGGTTTAAATGAAGTATGGCTAAAACAGAGAGCAGAGAATGAAAGGAAAAGGGATGTGGGAGGAGGAGAAGGTCATGCTGACAGCATGACCTTCCCTTACCTGCAGCCTCGGTATGATGACTTAAGATGATGATTATGAGAAAGGAACTTAGAACTTATTATAATTAAAGACTATGATAACTATACTTGATAAGTGTCTGCAGCTGTACATCTCATCCCCAAACTTTCAGGGACATTCCACCAATAATGGAAGGTTATCATGACATCCCAAGTTAAGGAGTAAAGGAACTGAACAAAGGAAGACAAACTGGCTTGATTTCCCTTAACTTTAGGTTTCCTTCATCTTGAGAGCAATATAAGCTGTGTAACTTCTGATACTTGTTGGATAAGTCAGATACATCACTGAATGCAATGTTTTCCCATGTTGCAACATTAAAAGACGCTAATCCCAACCGAATTGACTGTTATTATCGTAAGTTGTCATTTGCTTACAAGTTCAAGATTTTCCACGACAATACAAATAGTTTTTTAGACTTGCAAGGAACCCCTCCTAGGCCAACAATAGAATCCAGGATCATAGCCGAAAGCTTTTCTGTGTGCATTTATCTACTATGCAATTAATAACGATTATTAAACAGTTAAAAATTGGTTCTACTTATACTGACTGTCAAAAGTTAGGAAATGAGGATTTTCTCTGAATTTTGTTGATTACCCTCCACCTGTAACTACTTTCACATCTCACCACACCTAACCAATGGCTGCAAAAAGTCAGACTAAGAGTCTTCCCCTTCCCCTCCCCTCCCTCCCCCACCCCAGCCANAAAAAAAAAAAAAAAAAAAAAGAAAAGATAAAAGATCAGACAGCTACTTTCAACCTCATTCCTTCCTTCCTTCCTGGAATCCAGGAAGGAAGGAAGGAATCACTTTTGTTAAGTTGCCATGTACCCAAGAATAGGGGGTAGATGAGCAAACCATGAGGAGGCCGTAAACCAGCCGTAAACACAGTCGCAGGGTAAGCCGCAACCAAATCATGAGTCTTCTTTTCCTTTCGGCTTTCCCTTCAGGGGTCACCACAGCGAATCATCTGCCTCCATCT
>VXCM01003610.1:0-53234 GCA_014773175.1 Lucifuga dentata
CTTGTATTTGTGTTTATTTAGTTAAAGGATTTAGTTTTATGTGTTACATTTCTCCAGCATACTTCTGAAATCACAGAACATCACATGGTTATTTTATGATCCTTTAAGTTCACACAAAATCTATTTGGACAATCTACAACAATCTAAGCTTTTGTTTTGTCTTTGTAATGTTTAGAATACTTGCATTGATGCAGAAATAGATTTAATCAAAGATCATCAAATTTCATAATAGTGTTTTAGACGTTTAGATTTTGTGATAAATTCCTATTAGACAACAAAAGAGATGATTTATTTGTGTAACATGGTTTATTTGTGCCAGCATGTTATACTGTGAATTTACTACATGAAATTTCTATGTATCATGCTTTGACAATGGGAAATGAGTGGACTTAGTATAAGTATAGGTTATGTTTCTGTAATATCACAGAAATTAAGCTGATCCAGGTTGCTGCCTGCCTTCATGACATCATCGGGAAAAGCTCCTATGAGAACAAAGCATGGGCGTGTTCCTCACAACGCGCAAAGGGCTTTTCTGTTTTAAACTCCACGCAGCCCATTGTTCACTCTTTTTCGGCACTCTTATTTCTTTTCAACCTCTTATTCTTTTTGCCTCTTATGCCTTTTTCACCCTCTTATACTTTCAGCCTCTTATACTTTCGGACCTTTTCGCTCCAGGACCTCTCCGGCCTTCTCTACACCGCGTGGCGACTTCTCTTCTTGTCTCCTTTCTTCACCGCGTTGCTAAAACAACGGCTAGCGGTTCTTTATTTTAACGTAATCTCAAGTAATTTTATTAGCTGTTCTAAGAAGTTTGTGCCTGAATCAGCGATAGATGTTATCACGACCTCCACGTGGTTTCATTCAAGCTATTCAGTTCTAGCTACGGTTAGTTCTCCAAGTTAGCTGCTCTGCTACGTGCCATCGGCTCCGCTGACCACGTTGGGTAAACTCCAGCACGGCAACCCGGTTCAACCTAAAGTCCAGCTCCCAGCTCCAGCTGTTCGTCGAGAAGTGTGCTGATCTGGTTCCAAAGGAAGACCCGTTTGTTCGGATCCGTGACAATGGCCGCGAGTCCGAACATCCTACCCGAATCCTGAGGACTGCCTGCGCACCACGCTTTGGCTTCACACGACGTTACCAAGCTGCTGAGCGCCTGAGTCAAGACTGGCGATCCGACTTTCCCACATCATTGGAGTGACTAAGCCCAACGTAAGATCTTGTCTTTGCCGATGCTAGAGTGATGCAGCCTAACTACATTATTTTCCCATTTCCATATCTTTCTTATCAACCATTTTCTATTTTCATAATTGCCGTACTAACTCCGTAAAGTAAAGCTAGACTCCGTCAACGTTAGAATAGGTTAGGATTTTATTTTGAAAATCCACCAGTTTTCCATTGTCAGACCTGGTTTTCATATCTCACAGAATATCTACCTCATTTGTATATTTTATATTCCTCATCTGTAAATAAATGTTAACCTGTGCAATAGTACCTTGTTTGCCTGTTTCAGTTCGGAGAAGAAATCACTGGATGAGTCAAAAACCATTACTTTTCAGAGTTGAGCCCGAATATTAAGTTAAGATCTGAGACTGAATATTAATTAAATAATCAAAATATTAAGTTTAAACGACTTAATTTTCCACATAACGTGAATGGTGTCCAGTTTAAATAAGATTAATATTTCTTTATTGAAATTATGATCTTAACATTGCAACTTTGCATACCATTGCTTTATCTTAATTAATATTCATATATTACTGTTATGCATAATATATATTTATGCTACATCACCAATGTAAAGTTTTTTTTCTAGACAGACTAACATCCCACAGTATAACGGGGTCAGCAGTACTTTGCACACTATTTCAAAGAAACACAGGAAGACACAGAAATAGAGAGCCTACACACATGCAAGTAGCATTCACACCATCTAAGCTGCTACCTTTAGCTCAAAATACCGACTCTAAAAACACACAAACTGTAACAGGGAGCCTTCTGTAACACAATAAAGTCCCTACTGAGAATTCTGTAACAAATTGCTATCCCCACCCCACACTCTATAAAGCCCGAAGCAGCAATATCACTCCAGTCAAATGATCCTCATAAGGTCTTTTGTGAAGCCCCTGGATGGTTGGATGGGGGAGGGGGTAGAGGGTAGTCAAGAGAGGTCAGGTAAGGGATACAGCTTGATAATAGTAATTTGGCACAAAGAAGAGAGCAGACACAAAGACTTACACAGGTCTTTGGCAGGAAGCTTGTTAGCAAGGTCTCTACTGGGTTTATAGCATGTATGTCTTAGGGAATAGCTCTTTGAACACCTCAGATACTGAGCTAAATGCTAAAAACAAAGAGGGTGATAGATTGTTTGCACAGCTTTCGAAGTGACAACAGATTGCCAGTAGGCCTTTGGATGTAATAGCACCACAAATGAACACAAATTGAGTTTAACTACAATGATTTCTTTTTGGATACCCACAGGAAGCAATTATTTGCACAATAAACAAAACAACCCCAGAGTAATGAATACTGAAAATAAGCCTGAGATCACTGAGATGATATTACGCAAAAAAAAAAAAAAAAAAAATCTCATTTAAAAATAAAACAGACTGATGACAGATTTAAAATGGGGAGTAAATAACTTATCCGGCAAAGTGTGAAATGATTTTAAAAGTATAATCAATCTACCCTCAAAAAAATCCATACCACAGAATCATTTATAACAAATCCCCTTGGAATTATCAGTGATTCATTTTTACACAAAGACCTTGAGTGTTCTTCAAAGCCTTGATCATCACACAAACGAGATCAAGTGTTCCATCAGATAATAACTCTAAAGCTTGTTATTGACTTCCTCATCACACCACATAACAAGATCAAGAGCTAGTTTAAATTGTGATTATCTCCATGTTAGTGTAGCTGTTATCATGCAGTGCACCATTTGCTGTCAAAAACACAATTATATCTCAAAAAACAAATTGACACAAATTACAAAAAAAAAAAAAAAAAAAAGGAAAGAGTTATAATAGATTAAACTTGTTCACTTAATTTATAATCAGTCACTCAAGTTAGAAAGCACCCGGTGCATTTTTTGCATATTAACAAGTTCAGGTTTAACCCTGTAACACCAGCAAACATGTCGAAAACTTGCTCGATACAATCGACATGACAGTCAATTACTCAACAAAGAGTTCATTCGATTTTAAAATATCCTTTGGAAATTGGAAATGAGGCTACTTACCGCAGTTTGCCCTGGAATGAGTGGTGTGTGAAATTGAGTTTGGTCAAGGAGTGTGTGATGGTATTCTGACTCTAGGCTGAGCGTGATTACAAGTCTACTTCACGGCTGCTGACAAGATAGTGTTTATAAACACGAGACAGCAGTGACCTATGAACCTTGGAGCAGACAGGATGGGACAAAACCCGGAAGCTGTTTGGAAGCTCAACAGAGCCTGCTGTCTTTTCCTGATTAGACTCTTTGTTAATAGCATTTCAGGCTAACAAAAGAGTCTCTTAAGCATAAGAATTTGTGTGGTATACAAACCTTAACCAAAAAAAGAAAAAAAAAAAAAAANAAAAAAAAAAAAAAAACTACTCTGAACAAAAATCAATTATTTTCCTGAAATGAATATTGAAGTTTTCATTTGAACAATAGTTTTTAAATTAATATTGTAATAAATGAAAAAGAATCTGGTGCATTGCATGTAACAGCAAGTTTCCTAAACTAATCAGGTTGATGTAATCACAGGTTGTAACATCCAACACAGCAATGAATTAGCTACATGCAATGATGACAAGAGTGTGAGACTAACAACATATGTTCAACATCATTATGCTGAGACAAAGAGAAAAATTTGCTATCTCACCGTAATCTTTTTCCACCTGTTTAGCCCCCAGTCCTGATGCTGTGTGGGGGGTTTTCCAACTCTTCTGAAATGTGCACTCTGGGAAAATATAATTTGTGGACAGACAAATTAATGTCAGATGCATTCATACAGCTTTTTTCAATTTTTCACTTTAAGCCAGTTAAATACCGTACCCAAATGATTGTCAGTAACGTTAAGTGTATGAAAATTGAATATATTAGGCACAAACATGCAAAATGGGTGGTATGATCCTTTAAGCTAACAAGAAAACTTAATCTTGTGTTTTTCAGCTGTGTTGAGAAGGTGTAGCTGAATGTGCAGCCGATGCTGTTAAAGCCTTACCTCAGTGTTTACACTTATTCATTTGACAGACTGCGTTTATCCAAAGCAACTCGCAAATATAAGAGAATATAACAATTAAGAGAGCCGACAATGTGAGTGTCCCCATGTGGTAAAAGCGTGTCACTCATTAACTACTAGTCACTCATTAGCTAGTCAGTGAGTGACCTATGACTGATTATGGCTCCTGGCCAATGAATGAGCTGCAGCCAAACATGCAATTTGTGATTCGTAATTTCTAGCTTGAAAGATATTTTCGTCAAAACATGTCTAGGATTTGCTGATCCTTCTTTGACTTGGATGACTTGAACCTTCTTCAAGTCAAAGAAGGTTCTTTGACTTGAAGAAGGTTCACAAACATACTGAGCATTTAAGTGGATAGGAGACTTTTCATGGAGGTTTTATAGATACTGATATTGTTTCAAAGCCTCATTTGTTCATTTGTGTTGGAAGCTGTTTGGTTTCTCCAGTCAAAAATCAGAGTCTGTTTAGTGTCCCACTGAAATCTAATGTGGCTGCTAATCGCTGCTTGCTACTGTATTCATTTTGCCTGTAGTGTGTGAACCTAATTATCAGCAGAGTGCACATGAATCACTCAACTTATCACATACAATCTCTAGATCCTGCAGAATTTATTCATTCAACACAGAACAAACCATCGACCTGCCTCTCTTCATCACTCTCTCCACCCTTGTCTCACTCTATTGTCTCAAACAGGCTGCATCTTTCTCTCACTCCAGCCTTTATCTCTCACTCTCAGTTCTTCATCAACTCCATCTCCCTCCTGTCAGTCCTTTCCTGAGCTGGATTCTCCTCTCTCTTGTGCCGTCTCTCCTCCACGTATCTTTCTTCAGCTCTTCCCTTTTCTGGTCTTCATTATTTCTTTTTTTAAAACACTAAGAAAATATCAATTTCATTTTCCTCCAGCGGGCCCATCGCAGCTACACAAGGCTACAATAAGTCAGGATGTAAAGGGATCTCCAGATTGTAATCCAGGTCTGTAGGTCCACACGTTTAATGTTGTACAACCAAACCAATAAAACAGTGTTAACAGCGAGTGGTATAAAGACCAGCAAGTGCTAAAGTTAGAAGAGCTTTACAAGAAGAATAATCAGACAGCTGGCAAGTTCCAAAGTCCTGACCAGACACAAACCTAAACATTATCTCAAACCAAACCAATGCGTCACACCTACAGCTCTTTGACAGCTGCTTAGCTGAGCAACAGAAGACTCAACATGCTGCTCAGGCTGATTTCAAATACATCTTGATGTGAACTGATGAAACTTAACATATTTTTTGGGGGGGTTTACAACAAATTTACACAGAGAAAGCTGAGACTTCCATCCTCATTCCAGGTCTTTCACGCCGTTTTGTTTGTGTACATGTTTGTGTGTGTGTGTGAGAGAGAGAGAGAGAGAGAGAGAGAGAGAGAGANATGTTTGTGTGTGTGTGTGAGAGAGAGAGAGAGAGAGAGAGAGAGAGAGAGACTGTGGTACAGTGCCATATCTAGGTGTTTCAGGGTCTGTGTGATGGCAGGGAGAGAAGACTGAATTATGAATTTTCTGCCTATTTCTTGCGTATTTCAAGGTTCTGAACAGCACAAGGACAGCAAAGAATGAAAATTACATCATATTTTTTTTAGGATCTGAAGAGCTAGGCTGTGTTTGTGTTTGTGTGTGTGGTAGGAGTGGAGGCTTCCTCATGCCTTAGACACCCACACCTGGATACTGGCCAACAGCACAGACAATTCAAAGAAACTTTAAGGGGGAAAAAAATCTAATTTTAATGTGGTTAGTAATGCTTAGAAGGTGTCTGTTTGATTAAAAAATAAAACTTGATATTTTCTTGTAATGCTACAAATGGGGTTATGTTATCGTTGTGCTTTTGACCTAGTAGCTTAGCCTTAGAAAAATGAAAAATGTACACGTAATAGATACAGTATGTACACACAAAACCAAATTCTTTTAGATAAACAATGCTAATGAAGAAATACATTTCAGTAATGTACAAAAGAAAGGTTAACCCAAATGAAACTTTGATTGTGTAATATTTGTTCTAAGTACCACGCAGCACTGTGTGTACAGTACAAGGCACTTGCACTCTGTGTAAATATGGATTAATTATGTGCCTACACACAAATTCAAAAACTGCCCTGAGGAAGCTGATCACTGGAGACTTACATAAGCATATGTTGTATCATAACAATTCCTTGTTATTTTACCTACTTCATCTAGTAATTATTAAAGTTAATGCTACAGCCGGAAAACCTTTCTTTTTATGTGATCAAATTTGTATGTTATTTCTAAAACCTTTTTTCAATTTATTATTCTGCACCTTGGAAAACCTCCACATGGCTTTTCCAGGATGTCACAGTGACTACAGGCTTGCTGTTATTTCTCTCATGAAAAAAAAGCACAAACTTTGGCCCTTAAGCTGCTTCATATGATTCTCACGTCCAAAGACTTCACTTTCATCTTAACAGTGTATGCAGGGCCAAGCAGAAAGAATGAAATGTTACACATGTTCTGGTATTCATGAAATGGCAAATATTTTTGATCTAATATAATATAAACCTCTGAAGTTGACTTTACTAAGGTGAATTTAAATTTGCCTTTGATCTGATACAATTCCTCCACCAATACTGGCAGCCTTGGTAAATAAAAGCAAAATGGGCTGTGAAAAAAATGTCTGTTTATCCTCTTGATATTTCATTCAAAATATCAACCAACATATAACCTTTAACTAAAGTAAAAATAACTGAAAGAAAAAAAAAATGAAACCTGTTTGTGAACAGGCTCCATGAAAAATATTTTTATGAATCAGTCTGGTATTGTCTGATCATAGTCTTGAAGTCTTTTTGAACCCAAGACCCAACTAGCATCTGCAATTCTCCAGCTGTGATGCTTGGAGATTCTTTGGCCACTCGAACCATCATCCTCACTGTGCGTGAGCTCAACACACAAATCCTCATCGAGGTTGACTGAGAAAAATAATTGTTTCATGATAAGAATTTTTTTCCATTCAGTTATTTTGCTTTAATTCAAGGTTATATATTTGTTAATATTTTGAATGAAAGACCAAGAAAATAAATTTATATAAAGACTTTTTTCACAGCCCATTTTTCTTTTATTTACCAAGGGTGCTCATATTTGCAGAGGACACTGTCTTTATATCTTCCTACATAACACTGCTGCTCGGTGCAAATTCAATCTAAAACAGGTCTATATTAAAATGAATCAGACCAGTGCAACAACTCCCTCATCTTTCCTTTAAAACAATTAAAGGAAGCTCTTTAGTGTTTGTGTATTTAATGAGTGGACTGTGTCAGTGCACAAACGAATGTTAGAGCCCTGCACAGGCTCGAGACCCATCAGGTCCTGAGGCAATTTACTAATCAGGCTGGGCTTTGGGCTGAATTTCACAACACTGGTTCAGACTCGGGCTCAGACGTTTTTTTTTTTGCCCTTCTCTCTCTACTCACAGTTATAATGTGCTGTGCTCACATGTTGGTGCTCAGAAACTGCCAGCCATCGCTGTTTTCTGAACACTGCAGCAGCAGCTGACAGCTGCTACATTTACTTTGAAAAGAGCAGAACTTCCGGTTCTGATGAAAAAAAAAAAAAGACTGTAGGCCTCAGGTTGGGCTGGGGCCATGAATTTCATTAAGTCTAGGGCTTCAGGTTGGGTTCAGACAGAACTGTGTAGGGCCAAGCCAGGTACAGGCCTAAAATTGGGGCCTGTGTCGGCTCTCACGATTATTAATGTAGAGTTGTTGAGGCAGAAAGTTTGGACAGCCTCTCTATCTCCTGTATGGATGAAATACTAAAGCTCAAATGTAATTTTCAGCAAACAGCAGCAGTTTGGAGGCAAAGTGAACCTGCAGCTTTCACTGCCTAAGAGGCAAAGCGTCTGTTTTAATGGCCTGAGGAGCTCTGCTCACTGGCTGACATCCAGCATCAGTGTAGATCTCATGAAAGTCCTGGCTGCAGTTTGTTTGTGTGGCTCCATAGTTTACTGACATGCTGCTGTTTGTTAACAGGCTCCAGTGTTTTCACAGTTTAACTCACCCACAGTGAAACTGGCTACAATAAACAAAGCATCAGAAGTTGATCTTCAGCCAACATTAATCCTTTAAAAACTACCTTATCAGTCCATCGGTAAACAACCAGGCATAACAAAGATGCAAAATAAATCCTTCAGGGACAGCAATGACCAAACAACATGATGCAGTCTAACGTCAAATCCGAAAGCTCTAAAGGCCTGTGGCACTCTCACATGCACGGTTTTCAGCAGTCATTTTCCATGAACACTTTTAAGTATAACAAACTGAGTTACACAATAGCTTCCAAGGCAGGCAAAACATGATGAGCTCTTTAAATCTGACCAATCCCCACAAAGACATGGCATTTTCCCAGAGAGCTGTGGCGAATATATCAGAAACTTTTAAGCCTCCCCTTTTTGATGCATAATGCTAATCTGAGAAGCTATAAAACCAAAAGCTTGTAATAAATGGGAAGTTAAAACACAAGTGTTGTTTTCCAGAAGAACACAACATTTCACGCTGGAGATTTTCTTAGTAAGGTCTGAGGTACATGAGGAAGGGCAGATGCTGAATGCACCCTGCACTCAGCAGACCTGCGGATATAAGTGGACCATAAACTGATGTCAAATCACGAGAGAGAGATGAGAAACCGGTTCAGTTATTCTAACACATGGGAGACATTTCTGCTGACAGACACAGCCAGCTAGAAAAATAATGACATGAATTTTTTCAGATTACCAAAAAAGTGTTTCCGAGGCATTTATTTCAGCTGCATAGCAAGATGTTTACCAACATTGGCAGACAGAATATGAAATCATTACCGCTTACCTCAACTGTCTACACAAGCAAGAATACGTCTATAGTGTTTACAGATATGGTGCTTTTGTCATAACACGCACAACTGCACACTTCTGTTTAAAAACACGCATGTAGAAAAAAACAGTGATCAAGGTAGTCATTTTGACAGGTCAAAGCAGCAATCCTCTGATCAAAAGTAGCTGTTGGATGGAATTTGGCATAAGCTGTGCGGTATGTCTACAGCAAATCTCCAGACTCGAGCGCCCGCAACATCCACAGAAAAGCAGCGAGACTTTAACAACCAGTCTGATGGTATTCATTACATCAGACTTAGAGGACAGGTGCAAGTATGACTTCACTCTGTCAACTAAATTCATATTTAAGGCTAAGTAGGGAACAGTGAGCTAAAAATCAGAAGAAAAGTATGGAAAAGAAAGTATAGAAACAAAATTTGATGTAAAATTATTGTTGAGAGAAGATAATCCAGCTTCTCAAAAGAGATTTCTTGGAAACCACTGAGCAACTTCACACAGCAACACAAATGACTGAAATTTGCATTTGCCAAAAAGTATTTGTCATTTTTACCTCATTAGTTGTAAATGCATTTCATTTCCAAGTAATCATTTTTGCTTGTGCCATGTTCTTAAAAACAAAAAACGTAACAATGCTGTGCTGAAATCCACATGACAATTTGACAACAGAATTGCTGGAGGCCTTAAAAATGAGATCAAAAAAAGGTTTAATGCAGGAGAATTGTTAAAATTCATTTTCAGTTCCTTTTTGCTGCTGCGGCTTCGACTGTATTTATGAGAAAATGTCAATTTTAATGCCTGGGAGTTAGCTAGCTAAGTAGCTAATAAAGCTTTGAAGAGCACTCACCTTCACAGGACTGTTCATTACATTCTTAAACACACACACACACACTGCACAAAATAACAATGGAATACAAGTCTTAAACTGCACGATGTTTTAAGAAAACATGTGAGCAAGCTTTACACTTCAAACAATGTCCTGATGCATATGATGCATGGAAATGTGATACATGCAGGATCAAACACCGCTGCTGGAAACAGACCACAAACCAAATCAATGAGGGCCTGAAACCTCAACAACAAATATCACACAAAGGTCATGCTTCTAGTCATTTAGACCCTTGAATGGTCGCTGATGTAAGAAGTTAGAAATAGTCCTGAACTCTTTCCATGGAATCAAGCAGCTGGAACACAAAACAGTGCAAATTACCAGACGAGATGCAGGTGATTGGCTGATGCTGCGTAGCCTGTAAGCATGTTCGTTACAGTGTAAAAAAAAGAGCACAAGGCTTTTAACACAGATGAGTAAACACAACTATCAGCTGGTATATATGCTGTGTACAGAAATAACGCCGTGGGAAAACAGAGCGGTGCTTACCTCTGCTCAGAAATGAAATGAGAGAGGCAAAATGGCTGCATTGCAGGTTCTCCTTGACCCAAAAGAAGGAAAAGGTTGAATGTTCTTAGGCTTTTGTGAGGCTTTTGAGTCAAGTGACTTAACTAATTTGTACAGGGAGGAGGGGAGGCAGGGTGTGTGTGTGTGTGNGAGAGAGAGAGAGAGAGAGAGAGAGAGAGAGAGAGAGAGAGAGAGACATCCTTTTACAAAAAAAGATGGGGACAACTGTGATTTAAGAGATATACGCAATATTTCTCAATGTTTTTCCTCCCCCAGGTCATTATCATCCATAATGCCTGATGTGTGTTTTAATTTTCCTGCATTACTGTGTGCTGTGTACAAGGATTTTGTGCACAAGTAAAGCTAAATGTTTGGATTGTTATATGTCTGCGGTTTTCAAGTTATATATCCTACAGCACGTTGCACAGTAAACTCAAGGAAAATACACTCAGGCAGGTCTTAAGTAAGGCAAACTGTCTGCTTCTGTAGTACATTCAGATACTTCCTGGAGCTTAGTTCAAATTGTTATCCAATTTATCCACGAGGGGAGCAAAGCAAATCGTGAACTCATTCTAACAACAGCCTCCCCATTATGTCACCAATTCTCAGAGCATGTGTTGTCCACAATGCAAGAAAAAATAATAGTATTCCACGTGGGAAATGTGTGTAGGTTCAGTCAGTTTTTCAGTCATTTTGCTGTGATCCAGTACAGTCTCAAAGAAACTAAAGTCAAAATAAATTATACAGAAAAAGAACTGAACACTGAATGAGTATTCCTGCTCATAGCTTAAAGTAGAACTCTGATAACTTTCTCCTCTTGCTAAGTTGCCGAGATCTCTCTGCCTGCTATTATCCTCTCCTTGTCTCTTGGTCTTTACTTCAACTAGATGAGCATTGGCTTTGTCTCTAGTCATTACCAGTACTGTAACCTTCAACTAATTCTCTCCAGTTGTGCATTCTCATCACCTGATGATAGAATCACGTCTGACCCCTCAACACCATCACATGACTTAAAGAACTTGTTGGTCATTATCACATGACTATTTAGAAGGTAACACCTCAGAAGATTAAGAATGAGAAGGATGATAGAGCCGTGGTGCTACTCTGCCTGCAGAAGAAGCCGTGTTAACAGTGGGAATGTTGTCACATGTGGGACAGACTGTGATGGCAGGTTATGGATATTACCCATTATTATGGACTACCACAAAAAGACTCATCAGACCTATGTTTAAATAAAATCCTTAATAGACACCTACAAACTAGCAGTAATGGTATTTTTCACTGTTTCTTTTTTTGTGACATTTTATTATGTTCTCTATATTACATGGTTTATATTTGGTATTTATTTATATTACATGGTTTTCTTCGTATTTGCTGTTTTATATCCTCCTTTACTGTATCATTGTTTGTCTTTGGAAGTCGCCCATTTCCCCACCTATGGCTCCTATTGCACACCCGGCCGTTCAAGGAGAGGGAATCTATTTGAACTGCCTCTCCCAAGGTTTCTTTAGTTTTTTGTTTTGGTATAAGACTTGAGTCTTATAAGGCATTGCTGTGAAAACTGTGTTTTCAAAACAAATGTTTAAAAAACAGAAGTTAATCAAAACTAGTGCAATGCCCATTGAAAACGTGCCTGTTTGGACTGGGCTGAACTTTATGGTGTGCGCCGCAGCCTGCCATAAGTGCCCATGGAGCAGAGCATCTGCTGCCATGCCCAGAGCGTATTCTGCCATGTGGACTACTTTTTACCAGCACAGCTCAATTCGAGACCCGCTCATCCAAACAACTTCACACATGACACTGCATGTCCTTGGGTCCTGAGCAATGAACCTGCCAAATTTCAACTTCATACAGTGCCGGGTTCTAGAGATACNGTCCTTGGGTCCTGAGCAATGAACCTGCCAAATTTCAACTTCATACAGTGCCGGGTTCTAGAGATACTGGTACCACAGACAGACAGATAAACTGTTTTTATAGGTAGATATTACATGCAGTGGAACCCTTGCATTCAGCCTGAATGCGCAAATAGATTGGTGTAATGCCAGCAGGCAAATTTCATGATCAAAGGCCAATTTTTATTTATTTTTTTTACCGGGTGTCCTACTGAGATTAACAAATCGTTTTACAGGAGAAACTTTACCCAGAACTAGCAGCATAATGACAAACACAGTACCTGTGTATCATACACTACAGGCCACAAGTTTGAGGCCATCCCCAGATTTAAAAAAAAAAAGAAAATCTTTAATACATCATATGCTGTGCAAGTTTACAATTTATTGCACAGGATATAAATATATATATATATATAATGTAACTAATTGGTTTTCAAGAAGAATTTGTCAACATAAAAACACCTTGAAGTCATTTCAGGCTCAGACTTTGGTTTTGTCAAAGTAACCCCCTCTGGTCAAGTCATAATTCTCAAAACCTTTTGTTACTCTTTTGAATGGATGTAATTCTGGTATAATTTTGATGAATGAAATTTAGACCAATAATTCGTGAACTGGTGGAATTGTATGTCTTTGAAGGATTCAATGATAATTCTCTTTCTTGATAATTCCTTTAATTTGAACCAAGCCTCCAGTTCTCTCTTCCCCAAAAACACCCCCACAGCATTACTGAACCATCTGGCCATGCTATTGCAGAGCAATAGCATGGCCAGAATGTGTAGCAAGCTAATCCCAAAATGATGTGGGCGAAAGCAGAAAGCAGGCTATTGAATAGAATGTTAAAACACATAAGCAAGGGAGATGGAACACAACTAGTGTGCCAGTGAACTAATACAGACTGGGCATGCCTTCATTAAAAATCATTTCTTAAGCCATAGTGGCTACATAATGTTGACAAATTCTTCTTGAAAAGTAATTAGTTACATTTATTTTATATATTTTTGTCATTTCCTGTACATTAAATTGTAAAACGGTATATTGATGTTTGTTTTTTTTGTTTTGGTTTTTTTTTTTTTTATCTGGGGGTGGCCTCAAACTTCTGGCCTGTAGTGTACATCTGCAACCACTACACCAAACAACTTTACTCAGAACCACAGGAACCATGAAGGATTAGCACCAGCAGGGCTGAAGTACCAGTTGTTACATTTGCTGAAGTTGCAAGTTAAAAAAAAAAAAAGTTGCCAGTGTATGCTGTATAAACTATACAGCCACAGACACAAAAACAAGTTCTACTACATCCAGCCAAGATACTATTGCTCGCTGGCATCTAGTCTTGGAATAGAATGCCTGTATACCTGTACCCTTGGAGTTAAAAAAATCCCAGTTTAAATAAATCTCCAAGCCTGGACCAGACCTTTCAGAATAATACGTTTGTGTATGGTTCCTTTGTACTATACTGTAATCCAAAAATAATCCTCAAATCCATTCATAAATATACCTGTGTTTCATATCCAGTCAGTAAACCTACTCTGGATTGCTTTAGCAGAGCAAACACCAAAATATAATTAAGGACTCAAATAACGTAAATACAGTGTGCTTGTCGGTTGAGAGACAAAGTTGATTCTGTAGATTCAACAAACAGAAGATCCTGAAGCTATGTCTGTTTTGAACCTTCAACAGAGCCTAAATGTTCTTTTTCAGCACTGGCAGCCCAATCATTCAGTAAATCCTATCCTGTGAAGACTGTACACAACACTACAAAATTAACATAGCATTAACATAAACTTTTATAATTTAAAACCCACAATAATGCAACAGAAATCACCAAATAATGTCCGACAATATGCTTAAGCTAAAGTAGCACTAGTATGTAGTGCTGTAAAACAAGCTTTGTTAGATCATCTTAAAGGACCATTTTACGTTTGAGCCTAATATATTCAATTTTCATACACATAACATTACTGAAAATCATTTTCTTCTGACCTTCCAGACTGTTACTGGTTTCAGTTTGTTGATACTTGAAACATTCATGGGATTCATCATCATGAACAAGACGTATATTCAGGTTTTTTTTGAAGTTACATAATTTTAGTGTTCAAATGCAATAAAAAGCACAGAGCGATCTGAAAATACTTCCTGTTGTCAGTTCTTCACTACAGCTCTTGAATACACTACTAGGAACCATTTTCAGATAACTCTGTGATTACTGCACTTAAACGCTACAATTTGGTAACTTCAAAAAAAAATCTGAATACACGTCTTGTTCGCAATGATGGACTACCTATATCAAGAACATTTCAGGTAACAACAAGTTGATTTTAATAGTGTACCAGAATAAACTGAAACTTGTCGGAAGGTCAGAAGAATTTTTTTTAATTCACTGTTCCAGTAGTATGCTTTGGGAAATGATTGTAACAGTATGTGTATGAAAATTGAATACATTAGGCTCAAACATGCAAAATGGACAGTATGGTCCTTTAAAACTGAATTGAACCCCTAACCTACACTACATGTCAAGTGGGGTAACAAGTGTATGTTTTGCTGTTTAGTGTTGTGCAACAGTCGTGTTTGAACTGGTAAGACATGAGACTGAAAACCACAGAAAGTTCAGATGTAACTCATGGCCCACTTCCTCCATCCCATCAGCTCCTTTATTTAATTCGCCTTATGTGCCACGTGGTTAGAATGACAACCAGACAGAATGTGGATTTTAAGAACGGGAATTGAAAACCACTACAGTTTTACGTGGCAATGTGTTTGACATGCCAAAACGGAAACAACACAGGTGTTACTAATAACATTAATGGTGGCTTCTTTCCATTTATGTGAGCCATGTCAATGTGTTATTCATACACAATACCAGGGCTCTGGCAGTGGTGTACAGCACCCTCCATAATATTGGACCTTGGTAAATAAAATCAATATGGACTGTAAAAAAGTGTCCTTACTGTTTATCCTCTTTACCATCTTTCATTCAAAATATGAACAAAAATGTAAACTTTAATTAAAGCAAAATAATGAAAGGAACAAACTCATTCTTATGATACAAATATCCTTCTCAATTAGGGCAAAAAAAAAAAACAAAAAAAATCACACCATGAATTCTCAAAGCCTAGAATATGGTACTGTAGCAGCTGGATATTTTAAGTTATTGTAGCTCATTTGTGTAGATTTAGTGGACTGTAAATGATCGTGTTTTGCAAAACTATGATGCCAAGTGTATAAAACCAAAAACATGTTAAAGGACCATACCACCCATTTTGCATGTTTGAGCCTAATATATTCAATTTTCATACGNAAAACATGTTAAAGGACCATACCACCCATTTTGCATGTTTGAGCCTAATATATTCAATTTTCATACGCTACATTATTGACAACCATTTCCCAAAGGAGAAAACTGTATTTCAGCTTTCCTAATATTTTGCAAAAATCTCTTAATCTTTCAAAATCAAATATTCAAGTGATACACCCACCTTAAAAATCCATGTTTCTCCTGCTAATAGTTACACAGCCTTATGAAGTCACGGTCCTTTAAATTTTTCCATAAACGCAGGTCTTCTTTTGGGACTATATTCCCCGGTGGAGGCATACATTCACTCCACGCTTTTTATTGAGCTTAAACACTAAAATTACATAACTTCTAAAAAAACCTGAATACACGTCTTGTTGGTGATGATGGATTACCTATCCCAAGAACGTTTACAGTATCAACAAGTTGATTTTAATAGCAGAATGAACTGAAACCAATGGAGGTCTGGAAGGTAGGAAAAACATTTTTAATTCACCGTTCCAGTAGTATGCTTTGGGAAATGATTGTCAGTAATGTTACATGTATGAAAACTGAATATATTTGGCTCAAACATGCAAAATGGCTGGTATGGTCCTTTAACATTGATCTTTGAAATTTCTCAGAATGTTTTGTACATTAACAACTATAAATCTCTCTGTCTGTGTGTATTTCCTCTTTCTCACACCTGGCCAGTTACAAGTTTAACACTACAAAGCAACCATGTCATTCATGTATATTCATGCAGACTTCGGATAAAGCTTATTAGTATGAAATCAAGCTAAAAAGAATCCTTGCACAACTGAGAAAAACTAAGCATTAACACAATAGCACTGAATATTTATCAGGTAGAACAGACTGAAATGTCAAATCTGCATATGGCGAAAAGCAGTCAGATTAGAATGGTGTGGAAAAAAAACGTGCTGTGCTCGCTCCGTGGGGCTGACAAAAAAAAAAAAAAAAANAAAAAAAAAAAAAAAAGGAAAAATAAAACAACGATTTATTCAAATTAGCCTGACTTTGAGTGTAATCACGGCACGCTTATATTAAACTCAAAATGAGCCACACAGGTAGTTAGAACGCAGTTGGGTCGTGGAGGGTATTCTCTGTGACGCTGCACGTGGGTCGCATGATTAAACACTGAGCAAGCTTGCCATTCTTAGCTTTCTCTGCCATTGAAACGCCCGGATAAAACAACAGCATATACAAAGGTGGCGTACTGGCCAGCAAATACCTAATAATATCCACAAACTACTCTAACAAAACACTCCGTTTAGTGTTGAGAGTTACTACTCGAAGCTAACGCTAACGCTAGCATGGGAAGGACGGCAACATTTGGAAAATAGCTACGGCTAGCTAGCAGACGACTCACAAGTAATTAGCTTACAGCCTACAACGCACTTCGACAATATTACGTGGTGTGAAACTCGATATTAAATCTTTACAGCAGCGGCTAATAACATCTGCATGTTGTAGTAAATGCTGCCCGGGTCCATGTTGTGGGAGTGAATGAAAACAAATGGGTTTTTTCATATAGTTACCTCACTCGAGTGCCGTGTGCATCTCCTCTTCGCTCGGTACTAAAAAAAAAAAAAAAAAAANAAAAAAAAAAAAAAAAAAGGTCCCGTCTGGTTTACGCCAGAGTATGAAAGGGCAGCTATTCACAAACGCTCGTTGCGAAATTTCCGTGGGTGCCTGGCTAGACGGCTCAACAGTCTACGCTATCTACGTACTGCATTGAAGAAAACGCTGACGTTTCTTTCTGTCAGACTTGTCTGGTTCATCATATGACCGTTTGGGGAAACGATGTTCAGGCAGCCAGAAATGAGTAACGACCGCGGCTCAGCAGTGACCAAAGCCCTCTTTACGTAAAAATAAAACCTCAACTCTTTCCTCATATCCTCTGTGTACTCACAATGATCCACCAATCATCACACAGCGTGACACATTGAGGAGAAAATAACAACCATAGTGGCTATCAGTTATCATCAACATCTTCAAAATCAAGAAGGCAATTCGGATTCTATTCTATTCTTTTGATTGCTCTACAAATATGTACCACATATGATGCCTTTAGTGAATTGTTTTCAAAGGTTAATGTTTTATGATATAATGAACAAAGAGAAAGAAAGAAAGAAAGAAAGCGCTGTAGTCCATATTTATGATTAGGTAACAGACAAATAAAGCCAGAATGACCTGAAGTTTGCAAAATAAAAATATGGCTGATTTTTTTCCCCCCAACACTTGACTTTATACTTATACTGTAAGTTGAAGATTCAGTGAATAAATTATACCATTAGTCACAGTGCTTGTTTCTTTATGTACCACATGTTTTGTTTTATTACTGCATTATTATCCATGCTATTATGTCATTTCCCCAGAAGCAGCAATGAATAGGCCAGCCAGCAGAATGTTAGGTAGCAGATATATTTGGATATCTAGTCAGCAAAGATTTAAGTAGTACAGACTATGTAGTTAACTGTACAAATATTCTCATGGTGGGAAAAATCAATAAGCGCCTTGTGACCTTTGTCAGTGGTTTGCCATTTCAGTGATCATTTTTACTTTGATTACTCTGCTGGGTCTCATATTTATTCACTATGGAAATTATTGACAGATGTAAATGCTGTATTAAAACATATTTCCAAGCAATCAATAATTTTATGTACATTGCCTCAAGTGATCCAATGGGTGATATACTTCGGAATTACATGTCTTAGCAAATTGTGGTATGCTGGAGAAATGGTTGTGAAACACCGAGGTTGGTTGTGTTTGCTTGTCTCTGTGGGTGATTGTGAAGTACTAGAAAGTTCAGAGCAGACACATAACTAATTTCTGCTTCCAACTGGGCCCACTTCACAGCTCCTCCTCACTTTTCCTCTGTATCTGTTGATCACAGGGAGATTAATATAGATTGATTGGCAGCCTTGCTCGCGCTCAGCACTCGAGTCACGGCGCCCTGGGGTCTGTAGCCGTCGTAAAGCAATGGCGGAAGTGCCATTGAGATTTTCACTGTCGTTTAGCCAGCATCCAGCCCCAGCAGACAAAGTGCCAACGATCACACTGAATTATGAGTTCAACTCTACCCCGGCCATATACACAACCCAGCACAGGGAGCCATTTCCTTCTGAAATGCCTCTTGCTGCAGATTACTGAGGTAATATTTCCTGCACTGGAACTAGAGTGGTTCTAGTCTGCAGGCAATCTACCTAAACCAGCTTCTGCTCACAAAGACGATGGGCATGAAAGATGAGGCATTGACTCGTGGTATAATTGGCCTTTTCAATCACGCAGTGGTTAAAAAGGTGAGGTGGTTTTTCATGAGGACAAGTATAACTTTTCACATCGGCCATAAGGGCTTCAACAGCTATCCTGTGCATACTTACAGATGTGTGTGAAAAAGTTCACTAGAGTCATTCTTCTTGTGATAAACGTATATCGCCAAAGTTGTATTAAGGTCATCCATCTGGAATGTGTCCTTCCACTTGATGGAAATAGGCACTGGGGATGCACAGCCTGAAACGCATGTGTGTGTATATGTGTGTGTCTGCCTGGCTGACATTTTGCTGATACAGAACAATATTGGCACCCCAGCACAGACCTTGAGGTTCTTTGTCCTGGAGGGCAGCCAGAGAGGGTGAGAGAGAGGGAGGGCGAGATAGGCCAAGTGACAAGTTTTAAATATCAGCTCATTAGCCACCTGTAAACCCATCTAATGAGAGCTCATGGATTTTTCATTCCCTTTAATCAGGTTGAGGTTGGGGAAAGGCAAGTGCACTTGCTTGTTTCCCCTCCAGGTTTGTTGTATTTGCCAAGGCTATAACACACACACACACACACACACACACACACACACACACACACACACACACACACACNACACACACACACACTTCTCTAATACCCAACCAAAACCTACCCACCCAATGTAAGCGGTGTCAGCAGAGAGTTAGGGCCATTTGTGGAGTAGCTTGATTACTTCATTTAAATATTAATATTCAAGATCCACACTAAGCTTTTCTGTCATTTTATTGGGTAAACAAACAAACAAAAATGACAACCTCTCATCTTTTATTTAGCATCAAACAGAACTTTTCACAGAGATCATCAGTGGCCATGAAGCAAATGTAGACCAAAAGATGAAATATAATGACCAAAAACACAGACCTCAAGCACACATTTTCCAGTTACTCTCATAAATGGTTATGTCTTAACACATTCTTAGTTTTGGTATGAGTGAAATTTATGATCATGTCTTAGAGTGTCTTAAGTATGACACTTTTTGGAAACAAATTTTAAGATTAAGAACATTTATAAGTTAGATTTTGTGAACATCTTGGTCTTAAGGTGCTTTCCCACACACCCATGGAAACATCCTAGAACATTTTAGTACTGTTTTCTGTTTCTGTTATATTTTTGTAAAAAAAACAAAAAACAAAAAAATGTCTCCATTATGCTTCTGTAAATAAGTTCCACTATTATATTATACTCAGTTCTTTGTTTGCTTTCAAAACACATGCATTGTTGTTAATCAAGGCAAGTGCTGAAATTACAATAGACCAAATTAGATAAATCATTTCTTTGTAATTATCTGTTAATTGCTATATCATTATGTTACATTATGAAGGCCTTGGAGGGGTATGCAAATTTTTCTGTTATCTTGGTGTGGAGGATTAATGATATAAACTCTCTCTCTCTCTCTCTCTCTCTCTCTCTCTCTGTCTGTGAATTTATCTTAACTATTTCTACTATATTATTTTCACCAAATTATATAAACATCACCTACAGCTTGAAACCTCCTCAGTGACATTTCCAGACAGAGAAGTCTAAGTTTCAGTTTAATGCTAATCAGGATGTTTTCCTTTGTGAATCCCTGACAGACATTAACAGGTCTTATGGGGGTTAAAGAGGATATAATTGGCTCATTAATTAGTCTCAATTTATATCTAGAACAGTTTGAATGAGCTTAAGAACGACACTGTATGGCTTACTGGTAAAAGTTTTTCTTGACATCAGCATCTTTGCTGCCTTTCTTTGATTGCCATAAGTACATTAACAAGTACTATAGATATAAATGTAGTTTCACTTTGAGCTCCTTTACATGGAGATCAACTGTTCACAATAAAAGTACATTATTCTTTTGAGGCCAAATCCTTTCTTTTCACATGCATTTGATTCCTGACAGCTCTGACATTTTCTTAAATCCAGCAGAAGCTTCTCCTGTCAATAGCAGCTGTGTTGCAATTTCTTTGTCTCAGAAATCTTACAAGGATGGAATCAGGTATGCTCAAAGGATTCCTGCAGAGCAACACAATTTTCCAGCCACTGTATATCACCATCTGTTCCATCCATGGTACTTGAAATGTACAAAGTTTACATATGTTGTACAAATACTATTGGTTAAGAAGAATTTTCTTTTTTTTTCATCTGTCATCTGTGATCAAAGTTAGCACTCCAGTAGTTAAAGTTCACGTTCCAGTTTCAGATATGGCTTTTTCTTTGAAACTCTGACTTTAAGGCTAGCATCCCAGTATCATTTTTTCACTATTGCAGATGACAACCATTTTCTTGAAAGAGAGAGAGAGAGAGAGAATTGGCCGGTTTGCCAGAAATGTCTACTTTTTTTTTTTTTTTTTTTTNTTTTTTTTTTTTTTTTTTTAGCTTTTTACATGAAAATTAGAGCATCACTTGAAACTTAAATGACATCCATACAAAATTGAAATATAAAAATATTATTTGATGCATTAACCCTTCAATCTCAATGTTTCTCTGGTTTTAATAGCAGCTTATTAGTGACTTCTATATAGGTCATTTTGGGTCATTTCCTTCAACCCAGAAAATTTTTGTGTGGCATTTTGTGCTCTCGTCCACTCTCTCACTGTTTCCATCTCTGGCACTTATTTTTTCTGACACCTGATTTCTTGGGAGATCACACAGAATTATTTATGAGACCTGTCACTCAGAGGAAGGATTCCTTCTAGGTGTCATTCTTTATCCTGTGTTCAGTCGCTTTCTTTCCTTCTTTTTTCATAGTTTTCTTGCTTTTGTTTCTCACATTTCTTTCTTTTTTATCTGTAATAGCCACACACAAACACACGTACACACAACAGAAGCACGCACATTTATTGCACACAATATACAAAATGTACACAGAAATGTCTTACGTTCACATTTTTCAGGAATGACAGTCATCATGAGGACCACAAATTGCAGCTCATATTCCACGGTACTAATAATTATTTACATTTTAACTTCACTTGCTTGGAAATTCTTTATTTTTATCATTCATTTACTTCTAGAAAAACGCTTCTTTGTGCATCACTGCTTTTTTCGCAGTAATCTATAGCCAGCCATGGCCTGCGGCACAGTGCGATGCAGCAATACAAAAGATGATTTGATATATACAGATTTTATTATAGTACCCAATCATTATCATAATTTTAGCATTTTTTCATCACATTTGTTATGGAAACTGTTCATTAGATGTCTGCACTGTGTCTCTACCCTGACATCCCAAATCAATTTTGCCACATGCCATCACAATCCATCAGTTTAATTTGAAAGATCACGAGCATTTAGCCACAAGCACCGAGGCTGTTATTCAATAAAAAAGTTGTGTTTCATTCTTTATCTGTCAAGGAAACCTCAAGTGGTACGCATCCCCCTTTTTTCACTCTAAACATTGAAGGCTGACTTATGTTCTCAGCTCACGACCTGCCACTCTGAGATATGTGGATGTGAGCATGGAGGGGTCAAATGATGTCTGATCATTCTTTAAAGGTTAAAGGTCAGTTTCATGAGCCCTGCACTCATGAAAGTTAAAGAATGGGATGTGAGATGAGAGGGGAATCATGATGAGCTAATGTTTTTTTTTCTTTCTAGTTTTTATTTCCATTTTCTTTCTTTTTTTTCACACACTGCTGACAATAGCTTGAAATATAAGAATTTCACTGACCCCAGTGTTGCTTCCAGCTGTGAAAGGCTTGAGAATGGGCATTCTGAATAGGTATAAACATGGTTAATTTCCAACATGGTCAGAAAACATGTCAAAAGAACCTTTGAGGGGTATTGAGGCCTGAATGAAAACAGTCCTTCCATGACTAATTGTAGTTCCACACAAAATGTGTGTAAATGCACTGTGTATTAACTCAGCAAACTTAAACATTCTCTTATAATCTTTTAATTCACCCAGGTAAACACTTCAGTTAGAACTGTACACTATTACAGTGTACCCTGTACACTATTTTACACTGTACAGTGTTCTTATTGTGATAATATATTTTTCTCAAAGATACTGAAAGAAACACTGGAATTAGAAATGTGCTGTGCTGAAAAGTAACACAACAAACCAACAAAGAAGGCAATGACGGTAGGTAAGAGTTGCAGTTACCCTTACAATGTTTGAATCAACACCCATAATTAAATTAATATCACTGAAAGAAAGAAAATTAAGCTGGTAAAACTTTAATAGTATGTGTTGTTTGCAGTTCTACTCTTTATGAAAGTGAAAAAGGAATATATAAAAATGCCCACACAAAATTTTACAGGAATTGGCTGGAGTTTAGTTTTTTACCTCAGGCTTGTTTTTAAAGTCCTCAAGTGTGCTGTGGAGTTTTGCCAGTGTTTTGCAATGTCCGATGACATTTAGATTGGAAACAAAGGCTGCTCCATTGGAGTTCATTAATAAAAATCCAAAACACAAAGTTATGGCAGATAACTGAGTTTTTCCTTGTAAAGGTCAAGCAGACCTCATGCAATTACCGAGTGTCAGAACAAATCTAAAAAGCCTCAGAATTCAGCAAAGGAAAGTCGGGAAGGAAAAGCAAACAATAGAATGTAGAAAGAGAAGAGTTCAAGTCAGCCTTCTATATTTTATTCTGCTCTGTGAAAATGTTGTAAATAAGCTGATATATGAGGGTAGAATAAGGTTTTAAGAGGCATTTCATAGTCAAAGTTACTGGTTTTATCCCATGTTCAGGTTCGGTTCAGGTTGTTGAAGTACCTCTATATACTGTACATCCACTGTATCTGTCAACTAGTTACTGACACCTGACAAAGGCTTTTAAAGTAAATGATAAATATACATCTCCATAGACTAATCTACCTTCAGAGATTCCCAGCTCGACTGTGAAAATTCTGAAAATAAATAATCAGTTGATAGATCGCAGTGTGCCCTGGAATTTATGAACATAGAAAGTAAGCCATGGCAAGAACAAGACTGGGAAACAACTGTCTTAGAACAACTTCTGGGGTATGTGATAACAAAAATAAATTATAATCTGGGACAAAAAAACTGTTGCATATTTTCAAACAGCTGTGTATGGATTTATTTTTAATATAAAATGTTGTAATTTACTTCTTTGCTTCAAATTGGGTTACACAACCCAAAAGGTAGCCCCTAGCTAATGCCGATTCTCTGGCGCAGATCTGACAATAATGATTTTATCATCTTGCCATTATTCAATATACAATATGTATTACTACCGAAGTTTGGGGAAACGTTTCTCGCTGACAATGCTAGATAATCCAAATAGTCTAAAGCCTGTCTTTTATTAAAATAATAAAAATGCAACTCACGTGTAAAAGTGAAGTCCTCATTAAAGTCTTTGAATGTTCTGTTATAAACCTTGTGATGACTAATCATGAAGCCACTGTTCTTCTTTTACAAAAGAGTTTATACATTCCAATAACATTCCCTGAGCTCCCCTTCAGCTTTTCATTTATAGTGACACAACACAAAACAAGTCGCTCAAGCTCGATAAATACAATTTCCTGACAGAGATATACTCTATTATGCATAAACAAAGTTTAGTTTGGTAAAGAGTAACTCCAGTGTGTTTCTGAAGAATAGACCAAAGCAAACAGATAAGGCTTCTCTAACCCAGTGTTTTGGCCCATTGGGAGACTGGTGTTGGTGTCTTCTGTGCAGAGTGTAAGTCCTGGGACCATTTGAGGCAAGCATGAATAAGTAATGCAACACAAAGTCAGGAAAGAAGAAGCTGGTTAAGTATTTCATCCCTCCAACCCTGTGCTGTAACCTAAAATTTGGACTGTGCCAACAGGGTAGTGGTGATTTTAAAATATCATGAAAATGAATGCAACCGTTCTACCACAGTGAACTTGTTCTAACTTTAGGGTGGTCCACTTTGAAGGTGTGTAAAAGTTTTTGTGTGTCCTGATTCCTTGCCTGTAGGTATGTTAGGTATGTAGGTATGTTACATAGGTATGTATGTAGGTTGGTATGTAGGTGGATAGGTGAGTTTTTGTGTGAAGATGCATAGCTGGGTAGGTGAATGTGTAGGTAGCTGGGTATTTAGGCTCTTTAATTCTTTTTAGATTGTTAGATTGTTGATTGAATTAAACTTGTATTACTTGGGTGTAAAGGCAAATGAGGCAGGGAAATGATGCCAGATGAAACAAAGAGGAACATATTGTGAGTAAAGTAAACATAAGGACTGCAGGTGTAATAAGAACAATAAGTGTTAAGAACTAAATATATTGCTAAACAACTACACTCAACTGCTGAACTGTCAAAAGTGACTCAAAAAAGATTGTAAAAGGAATAAAAACAGAAACAAGTGAGCACTCATGGTTATCATTAATGTACCTGCAAGCAAAACTGAGTTTATTCCACGTGCACGACAGAGGACAGTGTGGACAGTGTTTGAGTCTAAAATCTGAGAGCTAGAGTCTTCAAACAGAAAAAGGATGACATGCTAGAGGAGAAAGGCTTTTCAGGTTTTTGAGTTTTGTTATGCCCACCTGCTTAAACTCATTCCACACATCACAGCAGTAAGCCCGGTAAGTGACTGGACTCTTATCGCTGATTATATTGAATGCTAAGATTTAACATCCTTGCTTGGACTGAACAGAGAGCTAGTTTGGCTCCTCTTGAGGATTAATCTAAAAGAGGATTATTCTTCCTCTGGGATGTCTGTTTTATGGTTGTTTAATATAAAGTAGGATAAAATTTCATTCTTTTATTTTCCATGTTTTTTTTTTCCCCACACAAATTCCTTCATCATTATAAGGAAGGGAATACATTAGTCTTTCCATCTTACTCATTTTGAATAAGCTGAAAGAAAAATAGCCAGCCATAAATTTACATGTATACTATAGTGCGATTTTTTTATTTTTATTTTTTATTTTTGTCTATACTGCAATTAAGCCTCAAATGTGGAATACAATATACTGTACTGTATACATGGATGGAATTAAGAAGATTCTGTTATTCATCAAGTATACATGATTTGCTGCTCAAGCAACTCACATGGGGAAATACGCCAGGTGAGGAAATGCATGTGCAGATTGCTCACCCTGATGATGGATTGTTTACAGACTTGAGTACAACGACTCACGACTCAACGACTCAATCCTGTAATCTGGGTTTGTGACTCTGGTGGTTCCAATCCGATAACGGTGCTCACATGACATTCATAAAAAAATTGATTTATTACTTTAATCAAAGTAAAACTGAAGTTTTAACATGCATGTAAATGTGAAGCAAGTGATTTTGTTTTTGCCATGATGTTTATTCATGACTCCTGCAGAGAGACTATTCCGTGCAGGTCATCCCCTCTACCATGACACTTTCACATATGAGCTGCCTTAAAAATTGGCATGCAAGGGAGAACTTGATTCACAACCCTCATTAATAGTCAAAAGCAGTGGTACTATCTAATTATGAAGCTCATCTATCAACTATAACAAGAGCTGTCATTGATATTTAGTTGAGAATACAAGCTGGCACACACTGCTTTATATGCTAAGTGAAGCGCCACAAAGAATTTGCAAGTTTCCAATCTTGACACTAATGGCTTTCCATAATTTATTGAATGATGTATTAAACCAAGGCGGGACCCTTGGAGAAATGGAGGAATGAGATGGGATACAAACAAAAGTCACTGTCTGTAATTTACTTCTGAACTCTTGACCTGCCGTATGGAATGGAATAAAAAAGGCGGTGCCCCATCACCTTGGCACCTCTGGATGTGCTGAGTGGAGATTTGACTGTTAATGGTGTTTTGTGGCAAGCTGTCATTGAAATGCAAAGGCAAGTGCTGTCTCCTGCTAATTAACACCTCTCAATTAAAATAAGTTGGCTGATCAGCCATGCATGCTACAACTGGGGAGAAGATAGCTGACAGTTGATATTATCAGTTATTGCACTTAAAACTAAAATGCATAGCAGCTACATCTGGGACCAAATACAGTTAGCAGATAAATTGTAAATACATGTGATAATAATTTATTGGTACTTTCATACACCGTAAAAATAATGCAGTGGTTCTCAAACTGTGGCATATATACCACCAGTGGTACAACAGATGACTCTGGAAATTTCTACAGTGAATCAAAATGATTGAAATCTAAGGAAATTGTGCTATTGTGGCAAACTTTTCAAAATTGTTTTTTTTTTTTTAATAACTATTCGATTTTAATCAAGAATTAAATTTTTTTTTTTGTAGAAATACCCCAATTCAAGCTCATAGTGTAAGGTTTGCAATTTCAGTACAGCACACATGCACACAAGGTTTTTCTGTGATTTTTCTTATGAATTGGTGCTTTTTGTTGTTGAGGTAGAACTTTAAGTTTTCTCAGAAGTGGTACTTGGTTGAGAAAGTAAAAGAACAACTGAAATAAGTTATTTGGGGGAATTAATCCTTTTTCAGTGGAACATGTATTTTGGGTTATTTATGTTCAGAAGCACGTTACTGTTCTGTGAGCTTTCTTTTCTTGGGTGGTGAGTTATTATGCACCAGCATGTGCAAATTTACATTCTTGCTTACAGGGATGCAATTTTTCCCTCTAATGAAGCTATTATTTTGTCTGTATCAAATTTGGTAGTGTGAGGTTAATGGCTTCATTAGGCAACAAATCGCCACCCAGAGCCTGTGAGAAAGCACTTTGCCTGCCCTGTCTTGGTGATATTTCATCATTTACCATCTATCACAGTATTAAATCATGGGAAAACAGATTAGCTCAGGCTAACTACATGGAATGCTTTTATTGCAGCATGTGATTCAGTGCAATGATTTTTAATAACAGCTGGGTCTGTGCAGGTTATTTAGCACACTGTGGGCAGAATGCCACGATAGACACGAAACAGGGTCTCATTCCATTGCAATGTGGAGACTGGGGATGAAGCACTTAAACAGATAAATGTCCCTTTTGAAAACACTTATGTTAAAAAGAAATTGGTTTTTTGATCTGATCTCTAATCTGTTTATAATGTGTCCCTGAAGAAGAAGAATCTCCTGAGCATTATAGAAAGTCTTGATATCTTGAATTTTAAGGAATATCCTGGCCTTTTACACTTACACAAAATGTATACGACAATCAAACATGACTGTGACGTCGACACAGTATGTTTATAAGGTGAAATAATGAAAGAACAGGCCAGTGAACATGTCCCAGAATGAAGCAAAGTCAGAAGAAAAATGTTCATTTTTAGACATGTTGTGCCAATAGCAGAGGAAGTAGCAAATGAACAAAACAAAAGTTGAGCTCTGCCTGCTGGTCCCTCACTGGTGACACAACAATGTGATGTTTGCACCAATTATGGCCTGGGGGAGCTATTAGAAGTAGAAAATACAAAGTTTGCCATCAGGGCCTCACTGAACGAGCCTGAATCACCACATCTTGAGCCATGTAAGTCATCTGGGGCCTTGAGTGTGTGTGTGTGTGTGTGTGTGTGTGTGTGTGTGTGTGTGTGTGTGTGTGTGTTTTGAAACACTGTAAGTCTGCACATCCCCATCATGAAGTGCAAGATGTCAGCTTGGTGCAGTTTACTGTCATTTCACACAGTGTTTCAAAAACATTATGATATGCATTTTCAAATGTGTGTATGCACCCATGCTGTGCTAGTATCTTGGTAAATATGGGCAGCCATGCACTCAAAAATACACGGTTTAGCAGGTGACATCTCACAGCTGACTCTGTGTGTATCTGTAATGTTTAATTCATGCCAATGTGTGTTTGACTCATTCTGTTGCAGGTGATAATCACAGTCACTATAATGGAGTTGGAGGGGGTTCTGTGGCAATAAAAATGATAATCAGACAGCAGAGGCCACATTGAGCAAATAACTGTAAAGCTGGTCGGATACGTCAAGTGCCAAATACAGCCCTGAGAGCTGAGCCGTCCTGAAGTTCTGATCTTATCCTAAATTAAAGGGTGCTGTAGAAATGGGACTCAGAGAAAATAAATCCTGGTTGAAGCCCCCTTGAATCGAGAAGGAGTCTGACCAAGCTCTCCTGTAAACAAAGCACTTCAAGGCAGTACTGGCAGAATTTCCCCTTTATCAAAAAGCTGTTTGTCGGTTGTATCTATCAGATCATTCACACCCTGCAGCAACCATGCCAGACTGTGACCACTGCCAGTTACATGGTGGATCTCTTGTAAGGTGTGGTGCATGCTTAGCATGGACGCAATGTGGAGGCAGACATGGCATTCATGTTTCTCACAATTTCATCACAACTGCATATGAAGGCTGCACACTTCAGTGTCAGGATTACAACCAACAAGGGAGGCTCTTTCGCTCTGCTGGGACCCCCACTTCATCTACTTTCTAGTCTACTTTAAAGCCTTCACATATCGGATGTGTAGATTTTTCCACTTTAACGTGACAAGAATGTTCACGTCCCTAGAGTACGGACCATCTCCTGCAAGGAGTTGGGAACCATTTGGCAGTCTTTGAGGAATCATATAGGTGCTGGTGCTTCTTCATCTCCTCTTCCAGTCGCTTGTCAAAGTCGTTTGCCATTGTTTATGTTTTCCGGCCCTCTCTCTCTCTTCCTCCACAGCTCTTTGCTTGGCCAAGCGTTGTTGAAGGTGTATTTATGTTATGTGCACGCTATCCATGATGTTTCAAATTTCAAGTAGTGTGTGATGAGTGACCCTCAAATGTGGCCTCTGTGACTAGCCGTTTTGGCTGTTGTTGGACCTGCATCCATGTAAAGCACAGACCAGCTTTAAAGGATCATATCATCCATTTTGCATGTTTGAGCCTAATATATTCAATTTTCATACACATAAGGTTACTGACAATAATTTTCCAAAGCATATATTGGAATGGTGAGTTAAAAAAATTTTCTCCTACCTTCCAGGCTGCCATTGGTTTCAGTTCATTCTGATACGCTATTAAAATCAACTTGTTGATACTTGAAACGTTCTTGGGATAGGTAATCCATCATCATAAACAACACGTGTATTCAGGGTTTTTTTTTTTCCAAAAGTTATGTAATTTTTTGGCATTTAAGCACAATAAAAAGCGCAGAGTGAATGTATGTCTCCACCAGGGAATATAGTCCCAAAAGAAGACCTGCGCTTATCGAAAAATTTTCAGGCTGCATAACTATTAGCAGGTGAAACTTCAATTTTTAAGGTGGGTGTATCACTTGAATATTTGATTTTGAAAGATTAACAGATTTTGCAAAATATCAGGAAAGCTGAAATACAGTTTTATCCTTTGGGGGATGATTGTCAGTAACATAACGTATGAAAAATGAACATATTAGGCTCAAACATGCAAAATGGGGTGGTATGGTCCTTTAAGAATTTGTTTTTGTCACCAATAAGTTATGTGGCACCCCGTGTGATAAAAAAAAAAAAGTACATTTAGTTTAAAAACAATAGATAAACACTAAGAAAACTTAAGTATAACAATAAAAACCTAATACATACACACCTATATATGCAAATTCATACATATGCTATTTGCATAAACAACCATATACATGAAATAACACAAACAAGGTTTAAAGTGACACATTTTAGCTATACTTGATAAAATACATAAACTCACAATAAAATTGCCATCAACATCATATGGTTGTGCAACAATTTAAATCCTATTTAATCCCACATTTAATCAGCAAGCAAGTATATATTCCTTCTCTCTGACCTGTTATTATTTCCTCTTAATTCATTCATAAAACATATGGTAGCCACAGAAAGAAAAATACTCTCTGCTTGGGGAAATATAAAATTAAACAACGGATGATTTATCCTTATTCTCCACTAAGAAAAAGAAAACACACGGCTTATATTTACAGTTTATATTTATCATGATAAACTATCCAAAGATATTTTGTAGCCTATTTAATAGCTGTTACTGGAACCCAAACAGGGACAGATGTGGGACTAATATTAAAATGACTCCTGAGCACCCAAGCATCATTATTACACAGACTTGTAGAACAAACTCCCATGCAGGACTTTTATTAAAAATGATCTGTTTTCCGGCTTTTGGATGGCATTCCACTTAAAAATAACTTAATCTTCTGTTTGACAGGTAATTTCAGTAAATGTATTCGAGTTTTGAGACATCCAAGCTCAGCAGCAGTCTAAACATGTGAAAACAACTATTGATAGGTGTTGTGGTGTCAACACAGGCCTAAAGCAGGGTTTTGAGTGAGTGTATTTTTTATATATTATGATATAACCATCAATTGGGGATTAATACACCGGTAAGTACAGTATATTCTATAGAAAGCTGCATTTTAACACATGCTGAAATCTGTGTACTATTTCCAAAACATTAACCACACAGTCAGTTACACTGTCCTACATTTAAACATTCACGTTTGCTAACTCAGGTCTCCCAGATCAATCAGCCTTTAGAAAGAGATGCACAGGTAAATGTTTAATGAGAGCTTCAATTAGCTGTTTGAGCTGATGGTGACACTGTCCTCTTAGTTGCCAAAGTTGTTATAGCTCACTCTGGTGCTTCTCCTCTCTGGCTCACATTAATGATCCCCTTTGTGGTCGTGGTGTGACTGGAGACAAGAGATTACAGAGAAAAAGCTCAAATAAATGGATAATGAATACCAATCAATCACTTGTAAGGGAGGTGGGAGTTTGTGGAAGCTGAGAAAGCTCTCCTGGTCTCTGGCATCTCTTTGATTAATGCATGGTCTCGCAGTCATGGTGACCGGGACTCCCACAATGCATTGCAGGCCACTGTCTGGAGATTTAATTTTCTTCAGCCTCAATCCCCAAACCCTTGACATCCTCTACTAGCTTTGTGTGATGATGCCTCCCAGCTCACCAATGCAGTAATGTGACCATTAATAGTGTTGCCATGGTGATTAATCACAAAGCCTGGCCCAGTCAAAACAAGTTGGGCTGTTAGAAAAAAAAAAAAAAGATATCTGTTGCCTTTGGTTTGACTCACACCTGAGTCACCTGTACAAATCCTCATTTAAAGCTCCTAAAGGTGGATTCAGAGGATGCCTAACAGTGTAGTTATTTTTCTGTTTTCTTGTTTCACATTGTTCCAGGGTGTAACATCTTAGGTTTAACAAATGAGATGGTATGAAAGATGACAGATGAGATGAAACTTGATTGATACGATCCCCGTGGGGAAATCAGATCACTGCAGCAGCGATGGCAATATGACTCAGCAATCCAAAAGAGAAGGAGAGCACATCACTGAATCTAAAAAGAAAAAAGCAAACTATGAAAAGCTAAATAAAATATATGCATACAATTGTCCATCTTATAAATGCATGCTTACATGTATATCAGTTTAAACCTACACTAAGAGGATGGAGATAAGAGGATGTAGTTTGGATTACAGACATGTATGATTAAAGGACCATGCTGGTAATTTTGCATGTTTAAGCCAAATACATGCTGTCCACATACATGTTATGTAACTTATAACCAATTTTCAACATATGAAACTATTTTATTTTTTGTGTTATTTTGCCAGATCCCATAATCTCTCAAAATCAAATGTTCATGTGATACACTCACCTTAAACTTCAATGTTTCATCTGCTAACACATACATCCAAATGTAGAAGGGAGGTCATTTTTAATTTCTTGGAAAAAATACGTCTTCTCCAGGGACTATATTCCCTGGTGGAGATGTACATTTTCTTCCATGCAGCTCTGCATTGGATTGGTTAAATTACTTAACTTTGCCAAAAAAATAAGAACAATGTTTGGTTCGCTGTGATGGATTACATATCTCAAACACGTTTCAAGTCTCTACAAGTTGATTTTAACGGTGTACTGGAGTGAACTGAAATCAGTGACAGTCTGGAAGATAGGAAAAACACATGTAAAATGTATTGCTCCAGTAGTATGTTTTGGAAAATAGCTGATAGTAATGTGACGTGAAAGAGGATTAAATTTGTTTTTGGGCTCAAACATGAAAAAAAAAAAAAAATCACTGGTATGCTCCTTTATGGCCACTTTCAGGAATACAATAGCAATCTGCCAAAACAAAACACATGGATCTTTGTGTGGGTGTGTTTTGTTGGTGTGTGGGGTTTGCTGCTAAAGGGCACCGATAAGAAGAGGAAACATGAACCAGACATCCAGTTGAAGTCTTATCAGAAACACACCACAGCGATTTATGCTCCTTTGAGGCAGGATTGAACCACTCTGTTAAACAGCACAATTCTATAAGGTGCACAACATAACGGTATTCTAGCTGCTATGTCCACTTTCATGTATTTGATTGGCCGGTGGAAGATATTACCAGATAACTTGTACTGAGGCAAAAATAGAGCCGGGACCCAAGGCACTGCTGCAGTGGCCTCAGTGAGATAAATAAGGAATAAATAAATGCTGCTGTTGGTCAGAATGTTTGACGCTACACTTACAGCTGTTTTGTAATAATGTTAGACTGATAATTACTTTTTTTGAATTTGGACAGTTAAGTCACAGATGGTTGCTGAGTTCACAGGCAAACACCACGCACAGTCCTTAAGAAATTAGTTCTTTTCATGCCAATACTGTATAAAAATAGGTGGCACAGAATGGTTATAGTGCTTATCCACCAAAAAAAGCTCTCGTTCTCAAAAGTTCCATTCAGTATCTGTGGAACCAAGATGTCATCTTGCAAACCAGCCCGCATTTCCACCAATTTGTAATGGAATCATTGTGTCACTAACGGCGGTAACAGCATCAAGTAGATCAGTGAAAACAAGCAAGGTGGTGGGCCATGCTGTTTACCTGCAAGCTTTTATCATCTTATTAAAAGTATTTATTTAACACACACACACACACACACACACACACACACACACACACACACACACATACTTCACCATTGTTTTTCATTTTGCCTAGAATAACAGTAGTATAATACACGCCCATTTATCGTCACAGCTTAAGGTCCTGCTATTTTCTGGTTCTCAACAGAAACCAACTTTTTTGGTCATGAACCAATTCAGTTTTGGTTGAAATGCTACGGATGGTTCCAAAGTAGGTTCACGACCCAGAACGGTAGCCTTTCTGCACTAGTGAAAATGCCATAACAGTCAGCTTGACATTTTGCCTTTTACTCTTTTCTTGGCTTTTGAGAAATTATAGCAAATATTTCTCCATGCAGCTTTCCAGAGTTCTGGGTTGTTGACCTCTAACTTCCTGGAGATTTCTAGCCAAGAATTGGAGTTAATTTCAAAATCTTTAAAATCTTGTAGACATTGTTATAAAGGTAGACACAAGTTGGATGCTACAGTTACCTACATTTCTTATGTACAAATGTTGCTGTGATGATTACTATATGGAATATGAACAGATAAATCACTAACAGAGGAAATACTTTTAAACTTTGTTGGAATCCATGTTGAATTTTAGACAAGGTTAGTTGAGTTATTCATTCTCTATGTGCTTTGTACTTCGCAAACGGATTTTGCCATTTATGGCATAATCACTTTCACATGCATAATCCTAAATGTTATATCCACAAGCTTTAGGAATTTGGTTCACACAATCACTGTTCCCTTTTATTCAGTGAAGAGGAAACAGCTTTTACAAATGCCAGGCTTTATACTTCACTCCAGACTAGTGTAATCAATAATGGCAGCACTTACTGTCAGAACAAGCTCCTAGACTAATTTGGGGCCTGGGGGAAATTTGCTTAACGTATCTTTGGAGAAAAATTCAGTTTTACCCTTAAGCACTTAAAATGGTTGAATATAAAATTACTGAAATTGTGAGCATACATCTTTCTAGTGGTCTTTATTGCCTTCTGCCTGCTCTTCAGAGGCCACAACAAGTGCACACAAGCACAAGCTGGGATTAGTGAGTAATGGCTGGCATCAATATGACTGTAATGTCATTTTGTGATGCATCCCAGTCGTTACCGACCCAGCAAAGAGAGGTCCCCAGCTCGCTTTGCTCACTGTAATGACTGGGATGTCAGGAAAACAAATGTTATTATGCAGCAGTATTAAATACAGCTGTTATTTCTGTGACAGAAGAAGAGAGCAGTCAGCTGATTTCTGTAGTCAGATGCAGACATATTTCACTCATGGAGAGGACTAGTTGCTTAACTGAAATTCTCCTGAGTGATTCATTTTTCCTGGTCTTCACAGCAATATGTTTTTGCTCGTGTTGCCTTGTTTTTCTGTTCTAATGTATGCAAATCCACAAATGTTGTCTACTTTTGTGCAGCAAAGAAAATGACGGCTTATTATAGGTGAAGGTTTTGAAGGGTACCTTTTTTGCTATTGTCACCTGTGGGAGAAAAAGAATGAATGAATGTGTTTTGCACTGCACAAGTTATTTACAAAAATAGAGTAAGAGCTTTAAGGACCATATCGGTGGTTTTGCACATTTGAGCCCAATAAATACTATTCACATACACATTACATTACTGCCAACCATTTTCCAAAACATACCACTGGAGTGGTAACTTTTCAGAAAGATTTTCTTACCTTCCAGACTGCCATTGGTTTCAGTCCATTTCAGTAAGCTGTTAAAATTAACTTGTAGAGACTTGAAACATGCTTGAGTTAAGTAATCCACACACAGTTTTTATTTTTTCATCAAAGTTACTTAATTTAACTGATCCAACACTGACCTGCATAGAAGAATAGAAGAAGAAATATGTCTCTGCCAGGCAGGGAATGCAGTCATGCCAGGACTGCCAGGAGAAAAGACTGGTTTTATCAGGAAATAAAAAAAAAATAATATTGTGCCTTCTACAATTGTGTGCAAGTGTCAGCAGGTGAAACCCTGAATTTTAAGGTGCGTGTGCATACACATTTGATTTTGAAATATTAGGGGATTTGACAGAAAAAACCCCCAAAAACTAACATATGATTTTACGTTTTAGAAAATGGTAGATAGGCCCAAACATGCAAAATTACCAGTATGGTCCTTTAAAAAAAGCTATGAGTATATAAGATATATAATATATAGATAGATATATAAGTATGTAAGTAATTTTAATTACTTGTCAATAAAGACAAACAATCAGTCAACCTTTGATTTTGATCTTGATTGTGGTTTACTGTTTTTGTGTGTTTTATGTTCATCTTTCTGGATTCTACATCTATGACCAAATGAATTTCTTTTTGGATAATAAACTTAACTGAACTGAACTGATTTGTATTAATTGTCCTCGAGGCTATAGAGCTTTACAATGCTGCTTGGTAAAGAGGACTGATGGTACAATATTGTGGATGTGTACATAAATGGTGCAGCCCAGTAACAAGCATTACACTCCATCGAGCACAGTAAATCAAGAAAGAACAAACAAAGAATAAAAAGAAAAAGAACAAAGTATGAAAATGGATGCTAAATAGTAGGCATATGCTGAATTGTCATTGATAATGGAGAAGGATTTTATGCTGCTAAGGAGACAGAAAGGCAGAAAGAACATCCCATGATTATAACACGGTCCTTCTGTTATTTGTTTTGATCTTGGGATAAATACAATTTTGCATCATAAAAGAATAAGTCTGAAACAAAGAGAGAGCCTCTTAAACTGGACTGTACATTAGAATAGATAAGTGTAAATAAATATGCAGGGATATGTTTCAGAACAGACAGTACATTTGCGCATTTACTGACAGTTTCCCAATACCCTGTAACACACAGAACACTGCAGCATAACAGCACTACATAATGAGAATGAAAAGAAAAAAGAAAACTGCATCTGTGGGAAATAATGAGACAGTTAGGGACTGTTAGTGAAGGTAGTGGACCATTGTGCTCCGTATCCTGCCTCACAATGACTGTATGTTCTTACTATTGCACCCTGTCTCTGGATGGATTTGATGTTATGATATGATGATAACTATATATACTCAAATTTAACTTTTTACCTTTAATTTTGTGGTCCTGCTATCTGCACAAGCACAGCAAAAATATCAGAAAAAAAGCATGATATTTTGCTTAGTATTTTATGGTTTAGAAATCAGGATGTCTTGTGTGTGTGTGGGTGGGTGCCTTTTTTAACATCTGGCCATGGACTGCAGATGAAAATTAGCCTCTTGGGCTAACTCTGGCTCTTTGCAGTTTATTGTTTTACTGTTGATCAATGCGCATTGTCCCTGACAAATAAACCAATAAATGAAATGAAATATGTGTATTTCATTTATGTCTGTGGTTGTTTCACATTTTATAATTTACTCTCTATTGCAACATAAAATGTGCCAAAAATGTGTCATCCACTATGTGAGATATGTTTGCAGCCTTTTGAAAAGTCTTTCTCAGATTGCTACTAAAGTCAACATCTCCTTATTGGGTGCGCTGGAGGATTCTGGGTAATCAATAAATAAGGGAAATTGGCTGACAGTGTCCTCACCCTCCAGCTAAATTCATCCTCCACAAGTACAGCTGGAGATCTGTGACCCCCTGAGTAATGAGAAATTTAGGGGTGAAACAAGAGCAACATCTCGATCTGACCTCTTCTGAACAGTGCATTATATCAATAATGCGCAGGTGGTGTATGTTTGCTGCATATGTGCAATACAGATGTGCATTTAAACATCGCTGGAGGTATAATGTCCTTTTCACTGTTATTCAAACAGGCAAGTTGATTAAAACTCTTTATTATATAGTGCAGCTGCCTGCAGCTGATGTTGTTGCACAGGATATCTATAATTTCCACACCTGGTGCATCTCCAGAGTTGTGCTTTTGGCACTGACCAACCTGACTGGAGTGGTTGGAAGCTGAATGGCTTTATTCATTTCCACCAATATACAAAACAAGTAACCTGACAACAAACAAACAAAAGCCTGCTACGCCAAACCCTGCAGACAAAGTGTACCTGCTGTCATAATACTAATATTCACTATACCAGTTTCTAGTACCTGAAGGTATTGCTGGCTTCAATTTGCAGTTTTGTTGATAACAGTAATGAAGGCCTTGGGTCAAAATGTCTTGGTTTGTTTGAATAAAGTTCTTCTTACACTGTGATTCATAGTAATTGATTGACCACAATACTTACCACAATAATTCCATTTTTTTTTTTTTTTTTTNTTTTTTTTTTTTTTTTTTACAGTTGGATTTTCACATTTAAACTTAACATTTTTCCAAACTGGAAGACATGAGGATTACACTGACTAATGCTGCAATTGGCTCTATGCTATAAAGGAATGAGTATGACTAAAAAAGCTTGGACCAGTTCATTCAAGCTGCAGTATAATTTAGATCACGCTATCATACGAGTATGAGGACACACTTATTTTACTTATGAGCAACCGTGAAATTAAACGCACTGCTAACTTGCTGATTATTAAATCTTCTTGGCTGCTTACAGTAGCTGCAGAGATTATTAACCACCAAGTAGAATCTAGGCTAACTCAATTCACAGAGATGAGAGCCAACATTTTCTTAACAAACTGTACCACTCTTATTAATGTACCTTCTAATTTACATAGACATCTTCTCTCATTAATCATAATGAATCACAAATATTCCCACATCACTCCTTAGCAATCCATCCTCATCTGTTTTCTTCCTCTTAAGTAAGAGAGTTCACCAGTACCAACTATTTTGCATTTTGACATTGTTAAATAGTTAAAGCGGCTGTAAAGTTTCCAAAACAAATTTCTTTCCTTTTTAACCTTCAGGAAGTAAAATGTTAGGGCCATGGCTTCAAAATGAGACTTCAAAGAGGGAGAGAGAGAGAGAGAGAGAGAGAGAGAGAGAGAGAGAGAGAGAGCGAACGAGAGCTGCATCGTTAGGATTCTTGTTGCTAATTACACAGGCAACTGCTAAGGAGGATGAGGTGTTGCTTCTTGGTGGCCTTTTTCTTTTTCTCTCTTCCTCTGTGTTGATGATGTGCGTAATGAGCCACCTGTCTTACTAAGCACCAAAATATTTCACTCAGTATTTCATCATCTGGAGCAGAGGGACTAAAATGCTAAAGTTGGTATAAAAGAGGAAAAGGGACTGACAGATTTTTTTTTGGCTCAGCTGCCTAACCTTCACAACCTCATCTTTTTGTAACCTTCATAACATCATCCTTTTTTTTGTTTTGTTTTGTTCTTTTTCACAAATTGCCTGGATCATTATTTCCTGATTCTCATACTTTCTCTGAGACTATTAAAGCTGAATTCTATGTTTGGTAAATTAATGGATTATTATTATTATTATACTGTATCCATCTGTAAGGTGGAGTGCAGTGAAACATTAAAAATAGTATTGTGGTGCGTAAAAAGGAAACAATAAACATCCAAGAACTAATAATCCCTGGATTACCCCACTCCCCACTGGCAGCAAAAAAGCTCCTGGAGAGATATGAATAAACCAAATCTACAGTAAATCTATGCCAGATATGCCCACCCAGTGTTAAAGATATTCAATTAAAATCAAGTGATCAACATATACGGTATGATTTAGAAGTAGCAAAATAGTTAACTGACCACTGTCATTTGCTAAAAGAAGATCATTAACAACTTAAACCACTTCATATTAGTGATTTTGCTTGTTTGAGCCCAATAAATACTACCCGCATACAAATTACTGTCAAATTTTCCAAAACATAAGATGGTATTTTGAGCTTTATTCCAAATCCCCATATCTTTTAAAATCAAATGTTCAGATGAAACATCCACCGTAAAACTCAATGTTTCACCTGCTAACACTTTTGTACAACACACGCTTGTAGAAGGCATGATCATTTTAATTCGGCTAAAGCACTGTTCTCCTGGCAGACACGTACATTTTCTTTGAATCAGTTAAATGAAGTAACTTTAACAAAAGAAAATTAATAGACTTTCTGTTCACTGTGATGGATTACATATCTCAAGCATGTTTAAAGTCTTTACAAGTTCATTTTAATAGTGTACTGGAATGAACTGAAAACAATGACAGTCTGGAAGGTAGGAAAAACAATTATAATATTTACTGCTCCAATAATAGGTTTTGGAAAATGGTTGGCAGTAATATAACCTGTTTGGGATTGTATTTACTGAGCTCAAACATGTTAAATCATGCTATGGTTCTTCAATGAAGAAAGAAGAAATGCAGTTTGACTATGACCTACTTTATTACAATTCATGAAACTAATTATCCGCTCTATTACCAGTTTTCTCAGACTTTGACCAGAAGGGAAGTTTAGAAACTGTTCAGAAGTTGAGGGTTGAATGGTCAAGGGAAGGATTTTTGAGAGGAAATTAGACAACTGCTGACACTTAAAGTTCCCAGAATCCCAGCCAAAGGACAAAAGAAGAATTATTTATTGCTCTCAAGAATGACCAAGCACAATTTCAGCCCTTAAAGTATTTATTTTGTGCCTCATGAAGTTCAGACTTCATGGTGGGAATGTAGCCAAATCAAACAAACATGCATTTAAGGGAATCAAACCTAAACCTTCCTATCAAACAGAACAAGAAAAAAAAAATTACAATTAGGTTACCTAAAACTCCAAACTAAAGAAACTTGAGAAAAGTAATAATTATAAAGCTGCTCCAGCTACAGTTCATCTCTCAGGACTACAATGAGTTACAGATTCAAATATTTACAATATATACACATTTCTACACAACAGGAAAGATAGTTTGTTGGAGAGCCATCAGGGAACAGGCCAGGAACCACCGAGGCAGTTACAAATCAGCCAATCGCCACATCTCATCTCCAGGGTATCATATACATCACATCATGAGAAATCAAGAGCTAGATAACAGTACTGTCTATACCAAACAATTACAATAAATATGAATACAACCTGGTCATAATAATACACACACATCATCCACCTCGCTTCCACCCTCAAAGGCACCGTGCATAAGTGAGGAGGTCGCCCCTGCTATGCAAAATGCAAATGTGAACTTTGCAGAGAATGAGTTTGATGCTCAGGTCTCCTTGGTGAGCCGAGAGAAAAGAGGACCAGTTGATGTGTCTCCACATCTGACAAGGTGCCTATTTCTGGTTTCAGTGGGTGGTTAACAAGAGCACTCTGACAACTTTAACTGCAGACAGCGAGGAGGTGGTCACTGTGGGTCAGTGCACGACACTTTGTGGGGGTGTATGCACAAATCTGGAGACAATTTCTGACTTTCTCTTTAGATGAAACATGGGTCCTTTTAGAGAGAGTGAATAGCTCTATGTTGGCATTGTCAGTCATTTTATCGGTTTGTTCAAACCCATCGACTGCAGGAAAACATAGCTGCCATTACTGATGCAAGAACTTAGTCATTTTCAACCTGTAGTTTGTTTAGGTTCAACTCAGAGAAAGAATTATTACTTTTGTTGTATTTACTGTTGGTTCTGTTTGGATTCACAAATAAAAAAAAAAAAAATCCAAGCAAATTAAAAAAGAAAAAAATCCACGTGAGTGTGAGAATGCTCTGCTTATTGGTCAGAAATGCTGGGGTCGGGAGCAAGAAAATCAAAACAGGAAGGAGTAACTGTTTGCTAGTAACATGGAACAATGAAAGAATTGGCATATGTTCCTAGTCATAGTCATCATTTCAGCCATATACCAAACAAACCTGACAGCAGAAGGCTGAATTTCACTTCAATGTCAGGAAAACCACATACTGCTCCACATTATGCAAAGACGTGCTGCCTACAAACTCTTGAACAGGAGAACTGATGTGCTAACCTTCAAATACGTGTTAAGTAATTGATACGTGATGACCTACACAACACCCGTTTGATTGGCTATGGGTAATCAAGGGTGTAGTTTACTTAATGTTAACCTCACCCTCTCTGGATTATGAACTTCTTCTCAGCTAATCATGAGATCAATAGACCGCCTTGTATTTGGCTCAGAACTAGTTCAAATATTCTTCATGCCACAAACTAATCACTTCAGAGTTCATTTGGGACCAGGCTGAGAACACTTCCTCAAAAGGGTCTCGTTGTTTTTTTTTTTTTTTTNTTTTTTTTTTTTTTTGTTCTGCATCTGATTGTGATTGCTAAATTCGGACCTGCCCAAAGGAACCATACCGAGGGGGAAAACATACCTGAGTCCAGCTGAACCAAGTGAAACCATATGGGTGCTAAAACGCCTTTAGATGCTTCAGCAGTGGCTTGGTGGCATGGGTTTACACCATGACAGTGGTCACTTATTCAAACCACTTTCTTCACGAAATATAAGGAGGAGCACTGCCTTTTGGTTCTGCTAGTCGGGGTTTCAGACTCAGTCTTGCTTTCAGGCTCTGTATCCCTTGAAGATTCCTTTTTTCAGATGATTATTACAAATTACACAACACACAAATTTCACTGAATTGGACTGTTGAAAGAAAGTAGCAGAATTTATTTGAAATGTCAACAGAGTTAATTAAAAGTACAGGAAATGTTGAGAACCACCAATACACCAACATGTTCTCATTTATCATTTGTTCCAGTATTTGGTGCTCAGTATAATGTAAATTACTCAAAAGCATGGATGCTTTATGTCATAATATAACAAGTAGTTTAGAATACAGGATATATGAGGCAACGTATTTGATATAAAAACATTTATTTTGCTTTGGAACCATTAAATAAGTTATAGTGATACTGTACAAAAGACACCCTCTGGATGTGCATTTCCTGTGATTTATTTTTGTGATGGGTCCATTATTCCTTTTAATCCAGGCTTTCATCCAAAGGATATATAAAATATTCTTTGTATAACTGACCTGGCTGCAAATCAGATTTATTAGATGGAGTTCATTGTCATTGTTTGTCACAGCTGTGTAGTGAATGATAGGTCAATAACCGGCCTCGCATGCTGTCATGTTTATTGCCTTGTTTAATGATCCATCTTCATCTGTGGGAAGACTTTATCCTGCATCTGCATGATAGAACAATGGGGCAAATTTAAGGTGCCAGGTGCTTCTGCTCCAAAATAATGATAATGTGAACATGAGCAGTGATGCAACTCATGCTATTAAACTAAAGCACATGGGCTGGGCTGATGATTTGAATGGGTGTGGGTATGTAGTGATGAGCATCCAAGGAGATTGATGCTGTTGTATTCTGACTGACAAAATCGGTTTTGAAGGTTGAAGAAAATGACATGCAATCTCTCGATACAGGCCATTTGATCATTTTCCCAGGTTATATTGGAGCATTAAATACAGTTGGACTGCAGTTCATCTGCACATTTTTATGATTTTCATTCCAAAGATAGAAATCATTGCCACCTATATTGACACTACTGATTCTGATTCTGAACACTTGGTGCTGGCTAATGCCAAGTATCGATCTGGTCCATTGCTTGTCCTGAATAATATAAACTTGGATCATTACTTTGGGGTCACTGTGTCAAAAATATCAGCTCACTCTAACTATTTGTGTCTGTGATTGTCTGATATGAATTCTCCAGTGAAATCTAATCAGTCTGTTGCTACTATCAGCATCAGTAATTCCCTCTTTAAGTCCAGTTTGAGCTCAGATTGTAAAATATATATTTCTTCTATTCACAGGTGTTACCTTCACAAGTGTATTTTTAGTACTGAACAAAACTGCTTTATCCAAAATCAAGTTATTGCCATTGTCTTAAAAATATTAACTCCTTTAAGGTCTAAAGTTTGGAACTAAAACAGATAAACTAAGGAACTACAGCAGAAAGTAGGAACTATATGGTTCCTTTAGTGAATTCTGCTCTCATTTCCACCAAACTTTAACAACACATTTAATAGTGCTGAGTAATTCCAAGTTCTGACAAATATTGTGAAGCGTTATGAAAAACTCTGAAATGGATAGAAGGGTTTGCTTGCTGTTGCTGTTTTCTACAAAAACTAGCTAAACACGAGCATTTAAAGATAGTTGTCCATGTTTTTTGGTGGGATCTTGCCTCTGACCAGTCAGAGATGTTTGATTTCACAGGCTCTGCTCAGCAGTTTGGTTCTGCTACCAAAATAGGTCCTGTTTGCTAGATGTGAACCAAAGGAAAGTTCCTGTGGTGGAAACGTACTATTATGGCTGAACAAAATGGCTACTTTATTAGGAAAAATCACAGATAATGCTCTACTTAAATATTTAACTAACAACAACAAGGTTGCTGACATCTTCTAAGATTGAGACAAATTGATTAATATGCATTAAAGGCCATGATTTGTTGTAATAACTGTGCTATAGTGGAACTGGACCATGACCAAGATTCATGACTTTGTGATCCAAGGTATTTAGTGGAATAATATGGAAGAAAGACAAAGTTTTTTGTAAATCATGGCACACAGATAGCCTGTGACTTCCCTGTTTTAGCAGAGTTGACAGTCACCAAGATTTCTGGGTAATATCACTGTGCTGCATTTTAAGCCTATGCATAGGCATGAAATACACTCTCCCACAATGTCTCTTATTGTGCGCATATCTTGTTTTTTCCCCCATCTCTGGGATAACATGTCTCTTTCAAACATCTATCAAAATGAGTCATTTGAGAACTTGGCCAGCTGAGCTTGTTAGATATCTGCATCTGTGTGACTGATCAAACAGCTAAACCCTCATATTCCCTTAGCTGCTGTTGTCACTCTTCCAATGCAGTATTGTTTTTTGTTCATTTATGAGTTTCTGTTATCACCATTTCTGGCTTCCCAAGATTACTGTTGCCTTTTTAATCCCCATGCACCCGTTCTTTAAGTGTGAAAATCAAACAACAGATATACACAGCATTTAGCATGTTCAATTGCATTTCAGTTTTGGCTTTGTTGTAAGTTTACAGCTTCCAAAACTTCATTCTGGCCTAGTACAAAATGTAACTTTAGGCAGCAGATAAAGAGGAAAATAATGTGAGAAGCAATTAGCGTTAAAAATAAGTTTCCCTTAGATGCCTTGAGGTTTTCATTGAGACAAGACCTGATGAAACGGCATTCTCATTTCAGGGTAAATCTATAGAATCTAAATTACAGCATTAAATGAGGGAATTTAAGTCCTCTGAGCACTGAGACATTGATTAGTCAGAAAAAAGACATCTGATTAGTCAGAAAAATTAGATATTCAAACTATGAAGCATGCTTCATAATGGCCACACAAGCCTCATGTATCCCATAGCAATCTGGTAACATGGCAAATTTCAACAACATGAGTGCAATGCCCGTTGAAAACGTGCCTGTTCGGAACATGCCAGACTTTATGATATGCACCGCAGCCTGCCATATTTTTTATTCTGCACGTCCTTGAAAGCTAGCTTTGTTTGCCGTATAGGGCCGGGTTGAGATTGTGCCACAGACTGGAGCATATCCTGCCACATCCGGAGCGTATGCTGCCACGCGTTATACTTTTTTACCGGCAGCTCAATTCAAGAATCGTTCATCCAAACAACTTCACGTGACACTGCGTGTCCTTGGGTCCTGAGCAATAAACCTGCCGAATATCAACTTTATACAGTGCAGGGTTCTAGAGATAATGGTGCCATAGACAGACAGACAGAGATTCCTGCTTTATAGTTAGATGTTGAGCAAAAACTTTACTTTAGTTATGTAACTACTTGTGACACTTACATTGAACTCAGCAATATACTGTGAGTCTCAAAACAGTTTGGAACTCAGTTACTTTATTGTAAAATTTAATGTAGTTTCATTGCTAGCGTTATTTGTTTAGCAAATTAGCTAACAGTAGCTTCAGGAGGCTAGTAAATAAATCTGGAAATTGACACCTGTGATCCCAATCTAAGCATAAGGTATTGAACTTAATACAGTGACTAACAGCAAGAAAACAACTAAATCAAGCTTGTCATGTCATTTTGATGCTGTTAAAAGTTTATTTTGGAGTAATATTTAGAACCTAATCTGGAATATATGAGTTCCATGGATCACTAAAGATGATACAGCACTTTTGTGTCTGTTTTGGCTGTAGGTAGTTTGTGTATGTGAGGTTTTGGAGAGAGATAAAATTTCTCCAAGGCAATTACTCTGCTTGAGCAAGGATCCAGCTGCTTTCAAGGGCCACTTTCATTTGCTGTTATTTTGTTGTACTGGGTTTGGAGCAAAAGTGTTGTCCTTGAGCAGTATCCTACACAATATCACTGCTGTTTTGGTTGCTTTGAAGGAAATGCAGCTGTGTCCTCTTATCCAAGTCGGATATTATTGAAAGCAGTGAAAGACTGAAATTTCACATTTTATTTGCCATTACCGAAAGATAGTTTCCTTATGCTGCGTTTGTTGTCTGGGATGACATGTACTCCTTTGAGAAAACTGTTGCATTGTTTGCTCTTTTGGAACAAAAGAAGCTACATTTAACATTTGCAAGCTATTACCTTTTCAAACAGCTACTGCATTGGTAGTGTTTAACCTGTTACTGTCTGAATGCTGATTGATTTAAAGAAAATGCTTCTAAATGTTATATCTATAAACAGAGAAATTACCGGTTATGTTATGACCAACCATATTGAAATGATGTCAATACTGGATTCAGGGTTGAGGAAGCTTGTCCAATTTTCTGAGTAGGAATTCTGTGTTGAGGGGACATTTTCTTTTACTTTTCCCAGTCGAAGGTCAGAAATTCTGAGTTCAGGAACAAATCAAATGCAGCATTACTGTTTAAACCCCTTAAATAGAGTCACAGAGTCTGAATGCTGTACACTTTGAAGTCAGTAAACTAATTTGCTCAAAGGGAATATAAAGTACATAAAATACAACAATAATTTGCAAAAATCTACATCAATATAAAATCTTTCACTTTGAAGCCAGTGGAAAGTTGAACAAATGAAAATAATAATAAGGAACAAAAATGTCTTCTTCTTTAACAGCCAGCCCTGTATGGTGCAATCTCCCACTAGCAGGAAAAATCATGAACTCTAACTTTGAGGCCCCCCACCCCCAGTCCCCTACTGCATTATGTGCTGCATCAAATCCTCTGTATGCCAGTACATGTACTGTAAGTAACGGAACAAAAAGATTGGGAAATCATATAATCTTCTGCCTTGGCATTTTAAAAGCAGCTCCTGTTAACTCCTCACATTCATCATGCTTAGATCAAATGATGCCCCAAACTTTTCACACAAGGGGAAGATTATGCACAGTCATAGCTTGGATGCAAACGATATGTGTGTGTGCAAGAGAGACAGAGTTTGACAGAGAATGAGAGAGAAAGAAATGTGACTGATTGCATGAGTGTTACAGTGTGCATCCCACCCTCTGTGGTTTTGATCTGCTCCAGGCTGGAAGTGAAGCCTATGTGCCTCCAGGAGTTCACAGTAATATTTATTTTTTGCTGTGCCAGTAAAAGAGCGAACAAATGAAGAGAGACTGGAACAGAAAGAGAAAGTGAGTCTGAATGACACAAAGACACAGACAAACAGTAAAAATGTACCTGGAGTGAAATGATTTTGTTGTTCAAGCAGTCCTGACTTATATTTGCAATGGATGGCAGGATTTCAAAATGGATGTGGAAAGCTGTCAACTCACATCAGTTATGTTTAATGTCACTGTTCCCGTCATAAATACGAGGAAGTGTATGTTGCTGCAGTGTCCCAGAAAATCTCCCTTATTTGCAAAGCTCAATGTTACAGCAGGTATGGTATTTATGGTCTTTAATTTTGAATTTAAATTGACTCCATGCCTCTGTGAGCTGCACTGACATGGTTCTTAAAAACAGTTGTAGCTTTCCTCCATTTACAGTGAAAGCAGTTTCTGAATGAAAGCTGTGTCCTCCACCATGGAGGAAATGTTGACAGGCAAAGCAAAACTTTGCATCTTTATTTACTGAATATTCCAGCCAGGTGTATCGTTCATACCAGCTCTGTACAAAGCTCCTTTGCTAGCTATGGCATTCCTGTGAGGGATACTTTTTTAAAGACCGGTTGGCGAGATCCTTCCTCGGGCTGCCGGCTAATATCACACATGTCTTCAGTGCCCTGGAGTGGCACCTGAGGAGTTTGCATCCCACAGGTGGTCTCTCTCTGCTCTCCATCCTCCTCAGTGTCTTCTCCCTTGCTCCTCTCAGTATCAAACTTTCGTCCTCTGCTTTTCTATCTTATTTAGCTCTGGTTCCTCCTGATGTGGTCGTTTGAGAAGAAACCATTCCATTATTTTACATTACGATAACTAACAAAGCAAAAAGACAACTGTAACTAAAATAAATAGGTGTTAGAATGTCTCACTGCAGCACCTAGGCAATTTTGCATGGTTGCTATGGTGATTGGGGACACTATTGCCCCAGTTAGTCAGATGGAAGAAATAAAGGCTGAATGAGAAAAAGTTTATTTTGCAAACTTCAGGTAAATTCTACTGAAATTCTTACCATGGCTATAGCCCCACCTAGCCCCACCCCCATGCTGCCTCTGTATCAGGCACATAATATTTATTGTGTTGTATTCAGTCTATTCCCACTATGAGATCAAGATCAATCCGGCCATGCTGCAAGAACTGCTCATATCACAATAGCATGTTACTATAATAAAGTAAATTCTACTTGTTGTAAATTATTGGGGATGCTCCCTGCATCATTGCCACATTTGTAAATTTTCATCCTGTATTCTAGCATCTCAGTAGGCAAAGAAGACAGATATTGGGTCTTGACTTTATTTGGTAACTGAAAACAGGCTGCTGTTGTCCCAGGCTCACACCATACAAAAGAGAACCTGGAGGGAAACTGCTGCTGCCTAGCTTATGGGCACACACTCGTAAGAGATCCGTCCATTTCCTGTATACCTCCAACCCCAGATCTGTCCCTGGTAACAAACTCAGTCATTTGAATGAAAGATTTGTCACCCACTTAGCTGATGTCAGGTTCACTGACACTGTGTAAGAGCTGTATAACCGAGATACTGTATCTCAGAACACATAAGCTGTACCCTATATTATTCTGTGCTAGTATTACTGAAAGTAAACAGTCCAACAAAATAACAATGGATGTCAATCTTTGTTCGTTACAGTATGAATATACAGTACTGTTGTTATATTAAAGAAAAAAAAGCTATAAACCAAACAATCACACAGCCTTGTAATTTATCTGATCTTTATGAAGTTTATAATGTTTTTGTTGGCACTGTTTTGCGGCCATATTTTTTGGCTGTGTTGTATTAGATTGCATTATAATGGCCCCATTTACACCTTGCATTTACATGTGATCTGAATCTGGATATTTAATTCAGAAAATGCATGTTAATGCAAAGTGTAAATGCATATCCCGTCATCAAATGTCAGTATCTATATATTGTAATGTATCTGAATACTGAGATTGCATTTACATGGAAGTTGGAAAAGGGGCCAGTGAGAGGTATCGTCTATGGAAACACTGTAAGGGTTGACCAAATATGGCCAAATATTGACCAACTCTTTCAGCCTCAGAGTTGAATCAGCACCTGTCTTTCTACAAAAAGTGAACATTAATAGCTTTACAAATTGGATTTACTGCAGGGCTGTTGTATTGGATTGCATTAGATTGATTAAACTGTACAGGTGTACCTAATAAAGAGTGTTGATAATTATAAATGTGTTGGGTGTCTCCTCTCCTCTCCTCTCCTCTCCTCTCCTCTCCTGCAGAGGGCGCTGTGGTCCTTTTCATTATGCTCTCATTGCTGTCATATATTATACTGTCTCAGTAGAAAACTCCACATTGCTGTGACACAAATGAAGCCAATGTGTTTTTGATGGTTAAAAGTATGTCCATAATTGCAAACAAACATTCCTCTCATGATTTTGGAATTTACACTGGAGAGTTTAGTGATCTGATTACATTTCTATCTAAAAACATCACGTATTTTCTAAATTTTGTCCTCTTTATACATCAATAAAACTGCTAAATCCATATCGTACTACATGCGCTATAATCAACACAGCACTGCTACAGCATCCCAAATAGGGCTCATTTGGGAAATGTTTTATCTGCAGATAGCCAATTGGATGCAAGCTGAATGTTTTGACACCCAAACACATGAGATCTGAGCTTTGCATATTTTGCTGTGTTTCTGTTTAGGAAAACCTTTACTGTGCTGTAGCCTCCACAAATAATGCAAATATAAGGATAGATCTATTCTGGCAGATGTATCATAGCTCCAATTATATAGAGGTAATTCACATAGGGAGAAAAATCCAGCATTGTGATATCTATTCAGCTATTCATCCCAGTGCAAATTACACAAGAGACATTCAATTGTATATTCAAAGATTAAGGATTACATTGTGAAGCCGCAAAACCCTACATAATGCAATCTTTGGTTTATTTCATGGTTCCATTAATATAATATAACAAAATAAAAGGCTAGCAGAAGGAAATCACTCCACATTTCCACAAATATTACAAATCAGTGCCAGAAAGTGCTCAATCAAAAATAAAACATGTTAAGAGATGGTAGACCCCTGGTCCAACATGAGGGAAAAGACTCTGGGACCAGAATATAGGTCAGAGAATGCTGCATTAATGTGGTTTTCTCATGTACTCACTGTACCTTGTGCAATCAGTTCTAATAATATTGTGACATGCTAGTGCATGGTAGAACCATTACACTAAGGACATGCAATTCTCTGATGGCCATGTTATTGTAAGGGGCATGACTCGTTTATGGGTTGAAAATCATTATAAAGAGCATGTGAGAAAACTCTTAGGAGGAGATACTGTGCAGTGATGCCCTTCACAGTCTCTTTTGGACAAATGTGGAGGTTTTTTTTACATAAAGAAAAATTAGTTGGATGCAAAAAATACTGGATGCAGAAATACATTTCTGCATTTTTCCCATCTCAGGATTACCATTCTAGTAGGTTTTGTTTTGTTTTTTGTTTTTCAGTTTTGTTTCTTAAATGGAGACCAGAGGGGTGAGCCAATGAAGGGCTCAACAACTCCCACACACACACACACACACACACACACACACACACACACACACACACACATACACACAAATGTTTTCACTGATGGACATCCATTTGTCTGTGCTAATGCAGGTGAGCAGTACAAGTGGAACTGGAACTCAAAGTGCTTTGTTGTGTTGAGGGTCTCTGTGTATCTATCTTACAGAACATTCATATTTCCCCTAAAGGCTCAAACTCAGTCTCTTCATTCTAAACCCTTTTCAGTGCACTTGTCTGGTAAAATAAACTGCTTTGTGGCTACAATGCAATATGGGATATATATACAATTTTTTTATATTAGCCATTGTGATTCAGTGGCAAGAGACAACAGTCAGCAGTCAAAGGAGGTAAAGAAGGCGTAGGGAACCAAAGACTAAAGATACTGAGGTTGGACATGTAAGAATTAGCTGTCAAAATGAGAGTTGCTAGTTCAAGCCCTCTCCCATAATAACATTTTTCTTATTTGACCATGATCACAATGAAATGGTGTTTTATCCAAAGTTCCATGTCATCAGTCTTTCATCTCATTATACTTTAGTCAAAAAATCCATCCCTCCATTCTCAATACCCACCTATCCTGTGCAGGACTGGGGGGTGAGGGTAAGGTGTGATGGCTAGAGCCTATCCCACTCATCATTAGTTGAGAGGCAGGGTATGCCCTGGACAAGTTGCCAGTATACATTTAAATAAATGAATAATTTCTACAATATACAGCATAATCCAGTCTATTCTATTGTTACCAGGGCTAGGACTGCCCATATAAACGTAGAGATCAGGTTTTTAAAAGTTTTGCACACCATACAGTTGATTTATGTGCTGTTACTGCATGTTACAACACATTTTTTACTGTCTTACTTACCTATTTCAGTAGATTCAGCAATTCAATTACAATGAAGTCAACAAAGGGCATTTTAGACTGTAGCTGTAGCCACATTGTGCAAGTAACATTTTTTGCCATTTGCACTATTTTACAGGCTTTTTAAGCAAAATGAGATTGAAGAAATTAAGAGTTCACCACATTTACAGCAAACAGACACGCAATAACATAGTATTTCCACTTTGGAGGATATTGTGTCATCAACCAAGATGTACCTGTAAATTACTTTTTTAGCACTTCTTATACAAAAAAGGCAGAATGACAACAGAGTTAGCCAAGTATTACAGCCAACATGGTGTGTTTTATGAAGCAAGATTAGCAGCTAAAACAGGTTTGTTACAGTACATCAGGCTTATTTTCAGGCAATTGTGTTCCATAAAGTTTGAAAATTGTTCAATAAACAGTAAATTCACTGTGTCTGCTCTGTTGAATGAACATTCAACAGCTGCCGTCTGTGTCAGACCCTTTGCCTTTTCATACATCCCTGCTCTTTCCTTGGACATGTGAAGGTCAGATGGAGGTAATGCTGGGGATTATGAAAGCTCAGTGACTGCGTTCCATGAAAGGGTGAAGTTAATGGATCGGAGAGGAGTGGGAGGTCTCCAATCTCTGTGCCACAGGCCGTGAAAGCGGATGCCTTTTATAGCAGATTGACCCTCACAAGCCATAGCTGGAGGCCTCTCACCTGATGTTTGAGATGGGGTCCTGGGGGGGATCTTTGCCTGGATTTACAGTTAATGTACCAGTGTTAATGAAGCTGCTATGGTCCACCAGTCCTCTTTTCCATGCTTTGTTGCAGTGTCCATCCCCTTGTCGCCTGCTGCAGGTCTGCTGTGGTTCATAATTGCCAATAAAATTATGGCCTTCCCACCCCCAGATGGCACTGGGTCTGGTGGGCAATGGTGGGTGTAAAGGTAAAGGAAAAGGGTGGCAGGTTTGGGGGTCACACAGGTATTGTTAGCCAGAATGCAGTTAGTCAGCACTCTGACAACTTTCACTCATCCCTAAACACAAGCTAATGTTAAGTGTTTGTAATTTTGCCTACTCAGAGTTTAGATTGTTACTCTAACCTACATACAGACTACGACTCAGTAACTTTGCATTTGGAACAATTTACATAAAGTAAAATGGTATTTTTAAGTTTTGGCTGTAGCATTTATTACATAGTTAAGCATTTGAAGAGAAAAACGTGATGATCAGCAACAACGACCCTGGTCCAGATTTGAACACAGGACGTCATTACATCAGTAGTGTCAGTAGCTGTAAATAGTAGCTGTAGGGCTCTAGCATGCTTCACCAAAATCCCATTTTGCAGGTTTTCAAAGTCATTGCGTTGCTGGGTACATTTATTACTACACAAACTGAGGTGGAGCACATGAGTCACGGTGAAAGACACAATGAAACCATAAATATAATAACTGGAAAATCCAAAACAAAGACAAAGCAAACAGGATGGACAGATTACTCTTTTTTTGGCTACAGAAGAGGAGTATGAATGAACTAATCTATTGAGCAGCTGGTGTTGACAGTCAATTGAGGAACAATGAACCAAGATGGTGTGAAAATTTCTTTCAAGTTCTGAGTGTGGGCCAATGCAGATTGTGACACTCGAAGCCCAATATGGTGATTTTTGTTTTGGTCACAGACCTCTTATACTGCTTGTTCGCAAAAGCCACTTTTGATGTCATTGGAAGCATAATAGTCATTATTGCAGCAGAAACAACCAAAGCAAGTTGCACTTGTAGAGGTAGAAGTAGCAATAGCAATTTTAGTAATTCCCTCCCCCC
>VXCM01003610.1:53323-63349 GCA_014773175.1 Lucifuga dentata
CTCCTACCACACCCCCCCAAACATCACTTTCGGCATGCCTTAATGAAAATTATGCATGTAGCAAAGCAGCACTTAAATTATTGTCAGAAAAGAGGAGATAAATGCCAGATGAACCCATTTTTGCTCAGATAAAACAAGCATCCGGTTGCTGCATTCAATAGTCTGAATGAAATTAGCCTACAGAGTCTCTCATTCATTTAGTGCTCCTTCAATTTAAGATCTGAGTATGCCTCTTGTTTTTTTTTTTTTTTTNTTTTTTTTTTTTTTTTTTAATTTATTTTATTTATTTATTTATTTATTTGATTAAATAGATACATAGGGAAGGAAGGGTAAACAGAAATTCAAGGGTTATTTGAATCGGTAGGTTAATGGAAGCTTGTTATCTCTGTATAGTGGAAGTCCTGGGACTCGGCAAATTAGCACTGATAACACAGTGACAGTATTAGCAGTGGCAGTAGTAATAGGAGTAATAGTGGTTGTTGGCAGTCAGAGCAGTACAAGAAGTTTTAATAGTAGCAGAAGCAGTAGAAGCCTTGCACTATAGACTTCTATTATGCCACCTTCACCCCCTGTAGCCTTTGACTACTGCTGGGTTCAATGTCATCCAAAGTATGTGGAGCGACAGAGGTGTGAAGGGCTTGGCAGACCCTGTACTGGCTTAAATGGAGATGAATGTGTGTGTGGGGGGGGGCTGTGAAATAAACTGAGTATGGCTCATAGACAGATGGATACCATGCTGTGCTACTCCAGTGTATGCCCAATGACATTACTGGGTTTATAAATTTTAAGTTGGTTTTATGAAATAATTTGGATTTAATAGATCTGCCCATTATAATGAACATTCAGGGTTTGGAACCAGATTAGAAGTCATCATTTTAATAATGGACTCACTTCAAGCAAGTTTTAGAGGTCACCCACATAACTACCATCAGGGAATGCTCTCTGCTAGATATTTATAACTGTCTGATCTTTGCTGAATTTAACTTTCACATTAAGCTTTCTCTGGATTAAATTGTAAGCCAGTTTATCCTCTGTTTCAACTGTCCATGGTGACATAAGAGGAGATAGCTGGGTACTTAAGAGAAGAGAGCTGACATCATACAATATGACAGTGCAATTCATGGTTCAGGACTGGACAGCCCCAAATTCTTAGTGACAGTTCCTGTTATTTCCCCTTCTGCGAGTCTGCTATTATTACAACAGAAATTGAAAATATGCACAAAGAGTTGTGGACGTGGGCTCCGTTCACCAAAGCTAAGATACTTTTATTCCCATTGCAAGTCTATGGGCTGAGACTTTTGAAATATGTAGCCCAGTGCCTTAAACAGTAAATATGGAAGGACATATTGCCAAATTGGTACTCAGATTGTAATCATGTATTCCAGTTTGCAAAGTGCATATAGAAAATTGTGAGGATCTATGTCAATTTTTAACTGTGTACTCAGATTTACGAATGTGTAAATTATTTTTTTGAATAAGTGAAATACATAAATCTGTGGCTACAACAGTTTTATAAATGAAAATTTCTGAGTTCCAGTGCAGTAAGCTTTTCAACAGGCCATCGTGTCAAATTGTCAATGAAATCTGTAAACCTAAATAACAATCTAATGGAATCTAAAGACAGAAATATTTGTCTCTGGCACTATTATCTCTAGAACCCAGCACTGTATGAAATTGAAATTAGACAGGTTCATTGCTCAGGACTCAAGGACGTGTAGTGTCGTGTGTGAAGTTGTTTGGATGAGCGGTTCTCAAATTGAGCTGTGCCGGTAAAAAGTAGTCCATGTGGCAGGAAATGTATACCAGGTGCAGCAGCATATGCTCAGCTCTCCAGGCATTTATGGCAGGCTGCAGTGCACACCATAAAGTCCATCCAGGCACGTTTTCAATGGGCACTACACTAGTTAGTTTATAAACAGTTAAATTTCGGTTTGAGGCCATGGTTGGGAATTAGGTCTGCTGATCCCAGCAAGCAGGCAGGACTGCAATAATGCAAATATGTACAATTGTCAGAATGTAGAGTTCCACATTAATTCTCCCAAGTTCCACTCTAAATGTATTCCAGTTCTTCTGCTTGGAATAACATGGATGCCCACAGAAAGTTCATATTCAATCAACTGTATTACAAATGTCAATTTTTCACAATACAAAAGTTACATATCAAGTAAAATCAAGTTTTATTAACTACAAAACCATCAGGTGAGTTTATGTCAGATAAGTCAGGCAAGTTAGATCTTGTCCGAGTTTCTGACTGAAAATTTTGAGTTAAATGAACGTTCCATTGCACTTTTCCGTGTCAGAGGCCAGGTTTTTCAGAGTTCAGTGGATTGCAGCACATGCTTTGTATTTGCAAAGAAAACTGGATATTATTGCTGTAAAACATCCATCCATCCATTCTCTGCATCCACTTATCCAGTGGAGAGTTGCAGGGGGCTAGAGTGTATCCCAGCATCCATTAGGTGAGTGAGAGAGAGAGAGAGAGAGAGAGAGAGAGAGAGANACACACACACACACACACACACACACACACACAAAGACAAATTCAGATACACGCATATTCCCACCTAGGGACAATATAGAGTTCCACTTCACCTAACCTGCATGTCTTTGGACTGTGGGAGGAAAGTGGAGCACCTGGAGGAAACCGACGCAAACATGCAAAGACCTCACAGAACGATCTAGGTCTAGTTTGAACACCTGACCTTCTTAGTTTGAGGCAACAGTGCTAACCACTCAGCAACCATGCTGCCCAACAGATGACATTCAAGAATGCCAAAGCGAAAATAGTGCAAGTTTCCCTCTAATGGAATTAAGTAAAGAAAGCAATGGCGTCACAAACAATCTCCACATTTTTTACACAGAATTGATTTAACCATAAAATCTCTTGCATATGGTAGTTGGTGTCAACATAATAAAGTGCAGCATAAGCTCTTTCTTTATGTGGGGTGCATGTCATTGTTGTACTTGAATGTCACTATTGATTAAACTATATTACAGAGATGGACCAATAACTCTAGCAAGCTTTAACAAGCAACCTGAAGGCTGTGTGGTTAGATGATAAACAAACACATAGATTTTTTGTTTCACAGTTGGTGCCATCAAGCATGATTGTGAGCAACAATATTAAATACTAATTCCCTCCTTGGTTTTCATTGTTACTCTTGCATGTAGAGTGACAATCTTTGCTATATTCAAAGATATGATAGCATGTACAATATGTCATGCATCAATGTATTATATGATGACAAAAGTACACAGCTGGCAGCTACTATAGCGTGATGACCTTTCTCCTGCATAGTGATGACCTTTGCTGAGGTGTTTGCTACAGGCTGTTTTTGATACTGCAGTCAAATGAATCAGAGGATCGTTGACCATAGAGCAGAGAGCATCTGACAGCGGCTTGTATTAATATACTGTTTCTAACCATAATAAGGTCCCAGTGCTGATGTTGTGGAAGCAGTCGGTGATTACAAGGTGCATCCATCGATCAGCGTATGAAACCTGGGCAGCAGAAGCAAATCAGTAACACTCCACATCTGTCACTCATGATGTTTACATGCATGTAAAAAATTTGAATCTGATTAAAATAATACGTCTCTTTTTTTTTTTTCCAAACCTCATTTCCACNGTAAAAAATTTGAATCTGATTAAAATAATACGTCTCTTTTTTTTTTTTCCAAACCTCATTTCCACACAGACCCTTTGTACACACTTGTAAGTTTAATTTTTGTTAAGCTGGAAGCCTGCTAGCGAGTGACAAGGGTCACATCATTTAATTTTCCTGCAGGGTTTCCCTCTGTGTATTATAAACCTCCTCCTGTAGTTTGGCACTGGCTAAAATACTGTAAAGAATGAGGAGCATAGCAAATATTTTATTATCCACCTCCCACTGGAATATTAATTCTGCTGAATAAGGCTTTAGTAAACGATCCACATTAGTTAACTTTCAAGCACATCCTGAAAAAGATTTAGTGATATATGATAGCCAGTACAGTGCATCTTACATTTCTAATACACTAGTGTCATCTGCCTATGGCAATGACTGACTTGCCATAAATCTAGGATGTCTTCTGTGCTATATAGGAACCTTGAGCCTGGGAATTTTGTTTTGCTGTCACGTGCTTTGGTTCCATTTTTCAGTTTCCCCTTGACCTGTCATCTAGTCTGTTACGTATGGATGTACTTCAGATATGGAACAACGTCGGTATTTGTCATCTCAAAATAACAAGGAAAATGTTTTCTCCAACCATAACTGCATCTTTTTGTGCACACAAACAGGGGCATTTGTGTGTGGTCGCTAATTTGACACCTGTCATAAAACAGGATATGATGACAAACACGAGGAAATCAAACAGACATATAATGCAAAAGTGCTTCTGCTATATGGAAACAGCAGGAATTAGTTCAGTTAGTACAAAAAAACTAATTATGTATTTCAGCATTTGTGTAAAATGCTCTTAATACTGTTTTGCAGATTTTGGGTGGAATTCATAAAACATAGTGCCAGATTTAAGATGTCAATAAGGGCAAATGTTGTCATGCAACCATGTTTCCTCATTCATAAATGGCTGTTCCTGGCATCTTTTATCGTTTGCCTTGAAAGAAGCTTTACTAAGGTATTTTCTTATTTATGTGTCAGACAAGCGATTCATAAAACACACCATCACACACAACAAATAAGACCTGTTTCAGTCTGGTGATAAATTTCAGCGGTATGACATGTGGGCAAAGTCTTAAAATGTATTTGCCTCACGTGTTAATGATCAATAAAAGTGACATATAAACCCGCTGAGTTGATCAGATTATTTAAATGAGTTCTGAACTGATCTCGCACACATTTTAGCTATGTAATTCTAGTTAAGCATACATTGGATTTGTTTTGCATTCATTTGATTTGCATGCATTGTAGAATTTGTATAAATCAGAGTGAGTAAACAAAACCACACATTATCCAATCCTCAACTCAAGTTATGTATATGACATATTATTATAACCTTAATGCCAGGGTTTACAGCATGCCTCCTCAGTCCTGTGTTAAAACTCTTAATGCCATAAAAACTTTGTTAATATTCCACAACTTGGCCAAATCTGTCAGCATTCTAATCAGTGAGACCCGTGAAATGATGAGTCCTAAACATTATTGCTTACTTTGAGAACATTACTGAACTTTGATGTGGAGGGAGGTTAGGGGTGGTGCCAAATAGCACAGCACCATTATTTAGCACTACATTACCTCACATCCCAGTCCTATTAGCAGGTACAGATGGCGCTCCTCGTGCTACTTAAAGGTGCTCACAGCTGGCACACCTGAACTACATCTGGACTTTGGCCATTCATATCAGGCCAGATGGGGAAAGGTGTGTTGATAATACACACACATCACACACACGCATGCACACACACACACTCACACAAGATCCTAAATATAAAGAACAAGTATAAGAAATAATGTGTTACTTAGGTATTAGGTGTTAGGTAGGTAATAAGGTGCTATTTCTTTTTTCTATATTTTCTGTCAAATATTTGCATGTTTGCTTTTAGTTTGCTTTCTGCAGCTCTTACACTGATTAGAAGTATCTTTTAGTTTTTAAATCTCAGTAAGTATGATATATATTGCCCTATAAAAATAATGCAATAATAAACCCTGGTGGTGAGATACTAGTCGTTCGGTTGCTTTAAGGAGCCAGTAATTGGTCTTTTGGTCTCTTGTTATATTGTTATTTATGTCGATGTATTTATCCCCTACGTCCAACATACCTGGCATTTTTTGATACATTTGACTCCAACAGACATCGCTACTCAGAATAAATTGACTAATTCCAAAATAATCTATTAAAAATTTGTATATTTGTATCTGAATAATTTCATAAGCTACTGATGACCAATCTGTCAAAATGTAGGGCGTGTTTGCATTCCATTATGGTCCACTCAAGCATATGTTAATGGAGAAATTGGCATCTCTCCCTCCTATGACTGCTGAGCTTAAGTGCATTGATGATGAAACATTAACATTTTATTGTTTGACTCTGAGAGGCTTAAAACAGAACCAATAATCTGGTGAGGCCAAGCTGGAAATAGTTTGTCACGAGGTCACTGTATCTACACAAATAATAAAAATACACCACTCAGTAAAATGCAGGATATGTACCTAAGAAGATGTAAAGAGGCATTAAGTGATGTTTGGCCAGTAGGGGGCAGAACGGTTCCAAGGAAACCCACAGCAGTGAGCATTTATGCTATCAGGTTGTGATGATAGCATGGTATTATTTTTAATTATGCGTTATGATGTCATTAACAAACATTACCTATGCATCCAGCAGCTACTCAGCAACATGGGTATCTTTGTAGTCTTCTTTTTTGCCATGTGTTAAATGTCCAATAACCACTGGTATTTTAGCACTGAGTTGTTCCACCAACTCCTGATATAAATATCTGGCTGTCTTAGACTTGATACATTTTTGGTTGTGTTGAGATTATCTGGTCAGATAACCAAAACCATCAACTGAAGGTGGCTAAAAGCTGTCTACAGCAGTAGAGTTGCGTGTTAGCATGATGGTATCTGATGTGCTACCATTTTACTAGGAGTCACTAGATTATAAGTTTAAAAAAACATTACCTAGCGCATCTTTAATAATCTATATTTGTGTTTGTTTTGACAGAGTGAAGGTATTTTGAATGTAGATTTTCCTTTGGATGGAAGAATCCTAGGCATTCGACTGGTTCAACATGTCTGGGGTTTGAATCCAGCCTGGGCACTTTGTTGCTCGTCTACCCCATTCTTAAAAGGCAAAAATACCAAAAGTAACAAAAAACAAATAATTTCACAAAACACGGCAGACACTGACCTCTCTCCAGTCGCTGCTTCTCAGCACCAGTTTGGCCCATTCCTTGTCTGCATGAGTTGGAGCCGGCCCATCCTGTCAAGCCTGCCAAGCTGCTGTCTCCAGGCAACAAGCTCGGGGGCCACCTGTCATTTTGGATCAATGGTCACACCTGCACACCCACCTGTCCACAGTCTTGTCACATTGCAGCTCAGGAGATTCAGTCTGGAGGGGCTGAGATAGAGGACAGGAGAGACGGGGGGGTTTCAGGGATGCAGCCTAGGTAGTTGATGAGCTGATTTTGAATGAACGGATGGTGTGAACAGCCTGATTTAGAGAGACATGATTGAAGTTGACAGACCTGAGAGAAGCTTGTATGTGTGACTATGAATGTTTGGTCAATAATAACTGCTTCTGATTTTATCTGTCTGTGTTGTATATGCAAACTTTCACAGCTATTTCACACAATGAAAGGGTTGACATTTCATCACAAAAACACCAGCTATTTAAGACGGATGTTTCCCATTTCATGACAGCTTCTATTCTTCTTTTCAGATTCAACACCTGCATTGCTTTTACAGAAAATAGGAAACAGTTATGGCTCCTGGACTCAGAAAAAAGCTTAAAATGTTGCAATATCTATGAATGAATACACTAAATGACAGATGATTGACATCTAATCGTCATCTGGAAAGTTAAGGGACTGGAAACACTTAATTTCACTTAGTACAGGCAATTAGTGCAGTTATCACTCCCACAGCTTTCTAACTGATTAAGGCATTAATGACCTCTGCTTAGACTAGACTCTTTTTTCTTTATGAAAGTTTTAAAATAGAAAAAGCAATAATATGAATAAGCTATAAACATTCTTAAGATGTTTAGTCAGGAAATACATCATTCTAAAGTATGATTTAAACTATTTTCCATGGGTAGTGGTAATGGGTAGTATTTCCACCCCCGGGAATTTTGTTCTGTGGGGTCAAATTTGAATTTCTCATGTATAAGCCAACCTCTCGATTTGCTTTGTGAAATTTGGTAATAAAAACTTGGCTTATATTTAAGTATATACGGTAGCTACGGTAATTCAGCTTATATCATATACAACTTGTACCGTATAATGTGAATTATAAATGATTATTGAGTCAAATGACTCATTCTATAAATGGTTTAATGTGGCCCATTTATTATTATGTGGTCTTATCTGACATTTTGCCATCCTATTTTAATTTCTTATAATTAAAATATATGAGTGGATTATAATTATTGATATATAATGTGCTTCCTCTTTGGGTATTGGCTGTTTGATGTTTGTTCAGCCCAGTTAGTTGGGGTTGTTACTTTGCCTACTTTTCCTCAGGAACATATTGAGGAGAGATTTCTATGCCATAATATATCCACAAGTTGCTAGATGGAATAAATTTATGCACTTCTCTATAATTTGCTCAACATTCAAATTCAGTATCCATTTCATCGCACTTACATGAGTTTACTTTATTAAATTGTTTGTCTATTTCTATGGAAAAAATACTGCAATGACGCCTGGGGGGGGGGNGGGGGGGGGGGAGAGAGAGAGAGAGAGAGAGAGAGAGAGAGAGAGAGATTTACAGGTCACATGTCAGTGCCTGTCTCCCTTGCCCAGTTTCAAGACATTTTAATTGTATGACAATTGAAATGGCAATCTGCTTGCTGTGCAACATGTCAGCCTTTTTCGACTTGCTTCTTACTTTCTGTCACTGAAAAATCTGAAGAAAATGAAGCGACGAGAAAAACACTTAATTACCTCACTTTGTCAGTGTCACAGCCAATTCAGTTTCAGTAAAATGTGAATTGGAGACAGGATACGTGTTGATTTGTGAATCACAAAGCCACCCCCCACCCACCCACACAAACACACAAACACACACACACGCACACACATACACACACACACACACACACACACACACAGCAGTGTTATAATTTCAGTCTGATTACGCCTTCATTCTTCTGTAATTTAAATATTTACTGGGCAACCCATCAACGTCCACAATCCTCCACCCTTCATTTGCATACTGATGCAGAGGCCAACAGGCCAGAGTGGTTTAGAATAAATACAGTGTGTCATCAGCATTTGCTCATTTAAAGCAGAAATTAGCGTGGACCTTTTGGCTACCGTTCTCGCAGCAGAAGTGCCTCTTAAATTGGGGGGGGGGGGNGGGGGGGGGGGTCATCATACTCCGGGACAACAAAATGAATTTACGTTTACATGGTATAATTGCTTCATAAAATCCTTCCAAGTTATATTAACTAAGGGAGAAGGCTGCAGCAATGTTCTTTGCTACTGAGTGGTGACGGTGAAGATGTGATTGTAATCAAATGTCAGTTAAAATTATTATTGTTTGCAGACGCTCCATGGAAACGAAAACGCTGACAGGTTTACTTTTATAATTCAGTAGCATGAAAGTCAAGGTTTTTTTTCCTGATCTTTTTAGAGTGTTTGGGCTGGGTTGGGAACCGTTGATGTGCCTGTAAAGCTCTTTGAGTCATTGTATGTGATCCTGGGCTATACAAATAAACTTGACTTGATTTTTGTTTATTTTGAACATTAAAATCAAAGAGGAAAATCTGTAATAGAAAATTGCAAGTGGAGGAGATTATTAAAGATTATATTAAATAAATGGATTATATTAATGTGATAAATTATATTAAAGTGGCATTTGCAGTACAAATACCCTACAGTCTACAGTAACTATTTATTGTTTCTATGTAATTACAGAATTATCTTGGCAGAGTGTTAATCAAGAGGAGCAGCAGAAATTGGCAGATTCGGGCTGTGTCAGGTTGATCACTAAAAATATCCAATATCCCTCATTACAGGTTCAGGTGACAGCATTGTGTTCATAGGATTGCTGTCTGTCTCACACACTGTCACAGTTCTGCCTGCCTGGTCCTCAGCTACTCACCTGCCATTTCTGCCTGCCTGGTCCTCAGCTACTCACCTGCCATCTCTGCCTGCCTGGTCCTCAGCTACTCACCTGCCATTTCTGCATGCCTTGTCCTCAGCTACTCTCCTGCCATTTCTGCCCGCCTGGTCTTCTGTTCCTCACCTCCGTTCATCAGCCCGATTCATTTCAGGTTCGGACGCTGTCGCCAATTGGTACCAATTAAGCATGGATTTAAACCCCAGTCTCACACTCACCCTTTGCCAGATTGTTCTTTGCCATCC
>VXCM01003611.1:25466-78563 GCA_014773175.1 Lucifuga dentata
ACTTTGGAGTGCCCTCCATGAGGCATGAGGACTTTAGTTAGAGGGGGGCAGGCTGGTCCTTTGGCAGGAAAAGGGAAGGGGGGGTGGCTGGGTTGAAACACCACAAGTTTTTGCCATTAAGTCCTGTTCCTTTATCACTATAAGCAGACATCGCCATGTTTTAATTTATGTAAGTTGCCATTACTTCAAAGAATATCTTTTAAGTGTAGAATGATTCACAAGAAACAAGAGACAACATAAAGTCCAGGTTAAGACATCTGTAAATGGAGTTGTCTCAAGAGAAAAATGTAACAATAAAGCATCTGTGTTTTTTCTCACAACAAGAAGAGGGGGAGGTATGCTGTATATGATCTCTGGTTTTATTCTGATCTCACATAAGCTTATTGGATGGCACGGAAAGAGAAAACAATAGCTATGTGTTCTGAGCAAAAAAGAAAAAAAAGTTTCCCCCTTGCTGTACCCAGCTGCTGAGGCACAGCGCAGAGTTTTGGAGACATCTTGGGAGAATTAACTTTGTTATCTGTCTTTCACTTTGACTTTCATTATTTCCAGATGTTCCATCTGATTGCTATTGGCAGCCTTGCATGTTTAGCTTGATGTGTTTGAAATGCGAGCAGGCCTTGGCTGGCACAAGGCTGTAGGGTAAAGTACGAGGTCCGACCCCCAAGAAAAATCTGGCTGCAGACATTCCCATGTCATTCCCTTCATGCACACTCTAAAGGAAAATGGCTGTTTGGTTATGTTCGTCTGCTGCCCTGTCCAGCTTAGACCAGAGACTGAATGAGAATAGCAATCCTTCCCTGCCCATAATCCTGAGAGCAGAGTACCTGAACTAAGCTACCTGGACAGTTTGTGTCTGAGCTCATGTGATGTGTTTATTATTGGAAATAATCAGAATATGCATTATTTTTGACTTAGGTCATTTATTTTAAATGTTACTGACCACTGAATCAAAATGAAGGGTATCTGGAAAAACGAGAAAGAAAAAAATACAGTGTGGAAACCCTCAAACTCCCAGACCTCTGGTGGATGAACATGAACACCCAGAGACAAGAGGCTTGTGACACATGTGCAGGCATGCATTTGCTTCACCTTTGACATTTTTTTCATGTTCCTGCTAGCTATCATTATGTTCCTGTTGCCTTTTTAGCTTTAATGAAAAAGATTGCTAAATTATAATACATACAAACAATAATAATGGAACTAACTTTGCCTAATATAAATGATTATATTTGCATGCAGGTTGTAACCTCTGGCTCAGCGACTTAAAGAAAAGCAAAGAGCAGAGAGATTCAACATCACATTCAGTAACCTGGTCGACTCCCTCTTCTGCCCAAAAGTGTCGTTTTGCTGTTGTTTATAAAAGTAGCCACTCAGAAAAAAATGGAGAAGTTTGACATTTCGCCTGGACTGGCACTTGGCCATTGTTGCTGCAGATCTTTATTGCCATGGAAAGGAATGCGTTTGTTTCAGAGCATTAAAAGAACAGCATAAATGACAATAACGTGAAATATAACAGCCATGCTCATTCTGCAGAGTTTCGTCCTCACGGGTTTTCTTTTCTCATTAAAGGGCTGTTGTCTCGCAGCCCATGTGAGCTGCTGCCAGTGGGAATGGGACATCCAGTGCAGGCAATGATGAAGAGCTTCACAGCGCTGTCAGGCTGTGCAAGCAGGGGCACCACCAGCCTTCCCCAAGAGGTCCACATCATCAACCTGAGACGTGCGACCGAGCTACCAGATGACACTCCAGCAGAAGTAAGTCATCCTTTGAAAAACAAGATAAAACCTGAACTTTTTCTGACAAAAACTAGAGCTAAAGGAAAGTCATCAACAGGCAGGATTAAAGGAGCATACCGGCCATTTTGCATGTTTGAGCCTAATATATTCTATATATACAGTATATGTATGATCCTTTAAAGCCAATTTATACTTTCCAGCTCTGCGAGGGTCCACTAGGGTTCGCTAGAGTTCAGTAGGGCCTGTGTAATGTAAATTTCGTCATCTGTTTACATCAGAGGGTGTACACATAGATCTCTGTGCGGACATCCGGTGTACCTCCAATTTTTTGTGCCTCCAATTTATGCAATGCTATGCTAATGCTACTGTGCTTGTGTGGAACGTGTCCTCCTAGCAGACACCAGAATGTAGAAGAAACAGAACTATGTATGCATTGCTGGTGGAGTTCTTGTCCGCTACTGTGCGCATAAGCATCTGTTTGGAAGTAAAAATTGGCCTTTAGCTGTTAGGTGAGAAAATTTAATCATCAACCTGTATCAGTATGTTAACTACTAGAATTAAATCTTAATAATCCTCCAACTGTGTGCAGTTGTGCATTTGTTTGATGCAGAGTGCGTGATCTGCTGCACCCGATCTTCCCCTCCACTTGTTTGCCTCTGCAGCACTCAGCAGCTGATAATGGCAGTCAGTCCTTTCCCCTCTTGCTGAGAGGAAGCTTGTTGGGCGAAGTCAATCAGCAAAACATTTTAAACTTCTCATGGAGGTCAGAATTACATTCTGACCTCCAGGATATACAGTATATGTGTGTGTGTGTGTGTGTGTGTGTGTAAGTACTTGTTTTGAACAAATCTCTTTAGTGTGGATTTAGACTCCATGCCACGTCTCGCCACATCTTCAGGTTGGCTTTACGAATGATATTTGTTTTGAAACCACTTCTTGTTTTGAGGTGTGGATTGGATGGTGGAAGTCTTAACTGTTTGCCATAGTTTTAAGATGAATCATAGGTCGACAACCTGTGAAAGTGCTGTGTCTGGATTTTAAACTGTCCCAAGTTCCCACCCACCCCCTCTTCAGTCACAGCAGTGTGAAAAGCAGCCTGTGTAGGCTTGCCATCGCAATTTTGCTGCTGATGTAGGCTTAAACGTTGCCAAAGCAAAATGTACAGAAACACGCTGTGTGTCAATATGCTGCATCAGCAGGTAAATAAAGACTCTGGATTCTGTGGTTTTCTGTTACGTGAAAACAAATTATATACAGATGCTATCCTAACAATTAGAAGGATTTGTGGATTGGTTTACTCATTGTAAACACCATTTAAAGTACTTTATGTACTCTCATCGCTGTGGATAGTTGCTCATTTGACAACATTTGACTGATTTGATCCTTTTGACTGGATAGCATTTTATACTTTCGACATAGTGGGCCAAATTCATAAAGTGTCGAGCATGATTTACTTTGTTGATATGGGCAGATATCATCATACAGTCACATTCCCTCAATCATAAATATCTTTTACTGGCATCTTTTAGTGTTTTCCTTGAAAGAAGCATTACTACAGTATTTCCTTATTTACGTGTTGGGGAAGTACGGTAATTCATAAAACACACCGCCACACAAAAATTATGACCTGTTTCATTCTGGTCAGAAACTTCAGCAGTAAGAAATCTGGGCAAGATTTAAAACTGTATTTCCCTCAAATGTGTTAGTGATCAATGAATCTGATAGATAAACTCACTCCGCTGATCAGTTTTAAATGGTGGGTTTTGATCTGATCTCACACACGTTCTCTTAGCGCTCAGTTTATTCATAACCTCTTCTGCTGCACTCTGCATGTCTGTCTTCCTCACTCACACGCACACACACACACACACACACACACACACACTCTACCCACCACCCCCACTCCCCTGCACACAGCAATCACACACTATGGAGGTTAATGTGTGCCTTTACCTGTTAGTTTAGTGTCAGTCTTTTATAGTGTGTAAAGCAGAATTTTTATATCCTTTCCTGGTTTAACGTGTCAATGTTGTTTTTAAGGACCATACCATCTATTTTGCATGTTTGAGCCTAATATATTCAATTTTCATACATGTAGGTTACTGACAATCATTTCCCAAAGGATAAAACTGGAACAGTGAATTAAAAATATTTTTCCTACCTTCCAGGCCATCATTGGTTTCAGTTCATTCTGGTACGCTATTAAATCAACTTGTTGATACTTGAAAGGTTCTTGGGATAGGTAATCCATCATCAAGAACAAGACTTTTTTTTTTTAGAAGTTACGTAATTTTAGCATTTAAGTGCAATAAAGAACACAGAGTGAATGTATGTCTCCACCAGGGAATACAGTCCCCAAAGAAGACCTGTGTTTATCAAAAAATTAAAACAACCGTGACTTCATAAGGCTGCGTATATATTAACAGGTAAAACATGGATTTTTAAGGTGGGTTTATCGCTTGAATATTTGATTTTGAAGCATTAAGAGATTTTTGCAAAATATCAGGAAAGCTGAAATATGGTTTTATCCTTTGGGAAATGATTATCAGTAACGTAACATGTATGAAAATTGAATGTATTAGGCTCAAACATGCAAAATGTGTGGTATGGTCTTTTATAACCAGATGAATTGTGGCTCGTAAATATGAACCAGCTCATTAACACATTGATCTTCATTAGCTTTTACCTGAGACACCTTACAGCTACCTTAACATGACACCAATCAACGTAGGAGAAGCTTTATGAATGAGCTTCAGTTATCATGGCGCTTATTTAGTGTGATGCTGCATACTTAGCATGATTTGTTAATGAATCTGGTCCAGTATTTTTTAAGTCTAATAATTTGGTTGTTTAATACACCAACAAATGTAGATGTTGCTGTCACTTCAAAATAATTTCATACTTCTATGAAATTATTTTGCTGTGACAGAGTGAACCAGTCAGCACTCAGTGAAAAATACCTGCTCCTCTGTGTGTCGCCACTAATCAAAGCTTACTGGACTGTAAAAGACGTAAAAGACCTTTCTGTGTTTCATCTCGCTAAAGGTAGACTTGTGTCAAACTGGACAAAGATAAGACAGAGATAGAAAGTCACACCAGACAGCTTCAGTTTTGTCTACACCTGCTGTCAGATAAGATTGTGTATCTCTGTGCATTCCAAACTTCAGGTATTTCCCAGAACAACTTGGCTTCATATGGGGCAGTTTAATGAGCTGCAGGCAAAGTGTAAGAGGATTTTGATGTTAACAGTAGCAATCCTTCCTGTTTTCAATCTTTCAAGACAGACAACTGCTAAACCTGAGGCACTGTTAAAGGACCATACCAGCTATTTGGCATGTTTGAGCCTAATATATTCAATTTTCATACACATAACGTTCCCAAAGCATACTACTGGAATGGTGAGTTAAAAAGTTTTTCCTGTTTTCCAGACTGCCATTGTCTTCATTCTGGTACGCTATTAAAACCAACTTGTTGATACTTGAAATGTTCTTGGGATAGGTAATCCATCATCACCAACAAGACATGTATTCAGGTTTTTTAAAGTTACATAATTTTAGCATTTAAACACAATAAAAAGCATTGAGTGAATGTACGTCTCCACCAGGGAATATAATCCCAAAAGAAGACCTGCGTTTATCGAAAAATTTAAACGAACATGACTTCGTAAGGCTGCTTAACTATTAGCAGGCAAATCGTTGATTTTTAAGGTGGGTGTATTGCTTGAATATTTGATTTCGAAACATTAAAAGGTTTTGCAAAATATCAGGAAAGCTGAAATATGGTTTTATCCTTTGGAAAATGATTGTTAGTAAACTTATGCATATGAAAATTGAATATATTCAGCTCAAATGCAAAATGGATGTTATGGTCTTCAAGACAAGACCCATGAGCCCTTGGATGCATCATTTTTTTTGTTTTTTTTTTGTTTTTTTTTTACCATTTATGTTCAATAGACATTTGCTTTGTTTATTCTAGTGTCCAAAGTATAGAATAATTTACTCATGTGCCACTCATTGTGCAATAGAGCACATTAAATCATTCAATCTGAAGGTCTGTGAGTTCCACCTTATCACACTAACTCATCTGGTCTTTTGTCATCCATGACTTGCGTGACCAGGTGAGGAGTCATGCAGAGGAGGCAGAAATCCATCTGTTTGTTCCCCTGCCTACAGCCTTGGCTGCAGAAGGTCTCTCGGGCTGTCGTGAGATTATGTGAAGTACTTAAGAGAGGTTGCTGCCTCTGATGAGATAAGATGACCTGAAGGACACTCCTCCCACTCTGGTCCTTGATAGCCTTTCCACCTGAGATGTGGGCACAGAAAGCTTTCCTCTATGCGCATGTTAGCCTTCAGCAAGGCTGAAGTGGAGGGCAGAAAGTACGTCACAGCGTTGTCTCACCGACACAAACTGGCCCTGATCTTTCTTGACCACTAGAGAGGATAATCTGTGATAGTACAGTACAGTACGTGTTATGCTCCCGGTGGAAAACAGCTTGAATCAGAGCACCAAATTTCGTTTTGGAAACCCTAACAGCCAAATTTGATGAAACATCCTCTCAGAATCAAACCCACATTTCAGTTTTTAAACCAGAAGATTTGCGTTAGGAAACCAAAGTATTTCACAATTACTTTTACTTTCCTGGAGATGTTAAATAATAGGACTGGCTCTAGATTTAGTTGTAATTCAGTCACTGTTACAGTTATTTTCGGTTTCACTAACATGTATTTAACTGATCATTTATGAATAATTTACAATTCCCGACCTGCACTTTTTGTGTGCTGTAATGCTCTTGACATTTAGGAACAGGGCCCAATATGACTTTCTAAGACAAATATTTATTTGGTGAATTATGTTTTTCCTCTGATAAATCATGCGTGTGTTTTATGGAATCTTTTCAGGCACCTCATTAATTTTAAGTTTTTTTTTAAAATTATATTTCAGTTATCAGTATTGGAAGCATTCAGACTGAGTTCACATCAGAATTGAGTCTTTTCCTCTGTTTGCTTTGGCATGTGTATCCTGTGCTTATTTCTAAGTCAGCAGAGAGGTGGCTGGTCAGTCAGCGATTGCGTATATTTTTTCGGAGTCCTCCTCTTCACCTCTCTTGCTGGGGGAGGAAGTGGTGTCTGGGCCACAGAGCAGACTGTATTTGGATGTTTCAATGTTTGCCTGCAGCCATAGCCGCCTGTGGCTAGCTTTGGCTGTGCTGCACTCAGACGCTGGTTGTTTGGGTTGAGGAGCTGCTGGAGAGCATAAAGTGCATAGCAGCTCTTCTAAGTGGCTGCAAAGCCAGGTTGGGAAAAAAAACCCATCTCACTTTCACCCACTTTTTAAAAATGTTTTATTGTTTTTTTTTTTTTTTNTTTTTTTTTTTTTTGTTTTTTTTTTAAATGTACGTATAAAATGAAGAAAAACAAGGCAAACCAGAAAGCCATTAAAAACATTCCAACCTTAATTTGGATATACATTACTTCTTCTGTTAGAAAACAAACAAATGAAGGAATTATTAATTAACAATTATAAAAAAAACAGACTGACTCTATATTATATCCCAAATTCTGGAAAAATGGTGCTGGTTAGTGGGCTCTGGCTAAAAGAGGAGAAAGGATATTGCCATATATTCATTTTCTATACCCATTTGTCCTGTTAAGGGTCACGGGNTGGAGCCTATCCCAGTGGTCATTGGGTGAGAGGCAGGGTTCACCTGGACAGATCATCAGTCTATCGTTCTAATTTCTTATTTCATTTCCAAATTTCTCTCACTTGCGTCTTTTCCTTGCATCTTAGTCCCGCCCACTGAAGATGCGAGGAAAAGAAGTGAGGACAGAAGAGCTGAGGAATGACGATTTAAGAGAAATGAAACATCCTCGCTCCTCAAGCAACATGTGAAGCGACGTGACTTGTCACACAGCTGATCAGCTTGGAGCTGCTGTGTTTCAGTTTCTACAAGATGATAAAATAATGAAATATTCTTCTCTGATTATTACTGTAACAATTAACATGGACAGTTTGACAAACGTCCAGAACAATCTGACGATATAAGAATGTTTTATTGTTTTATGTTTCTTTATCATTCAGAGCTGCACTGAACATACATCCAGTCGTTTTAATCAGATGATCAATCAGACAAATTTAAACATTAATAATTGGAGTAATTTTACACCTGAGATGTTGCTGTTATTTTTCTGTTTACATGTTTGATGAAACTGTGCGGTTTTATTAAGATACGTATCGCTGTATCGGATCAGCTGTAATAGATCTGTCCAATCAGAAACAGACTTCCAGTAAAGGGGCGTGTCTGTCAGGTAATAGACTTCCGCGTAGGAGCCTCTCGCGTTTCCTCTCTCATATCAGATGAAGCCTCCTCCATCCTCAGAACAGAAATAAGTGCTTTGGGACGTCCTTAAAGGTGGCAGACCAGATTGGTTTCCGGGTCACGCGAGGATCGAGGACTGAGAAGCGATCAAATAAGAACTTGGAACGCACCACTAGAGACAAACTCATTCACACCTATGGCCAATTTAGAGTTTCCAATTCACCTGACCTGTATGTCTTTGGAGGAAGCCGGAGCACCTGGAGGAAACCCACGCAGACACGGGGATAACATGCAAACTCCACACAGAAAGGACTCGGTCAGACTTGAACCCAGGACCTTCTCTCTGTGAGGCGACAATGCTAACCACTGAGCCACCACCTATATGTCATATAAGATTATATATTTGTCTCTCCTTGTTAGTGAAACTGTGTTTTTCCTCATTGCAGCAGCTCGGTGGTGACATGATAACGTAGTGGGGACAGGTGAGAACCCTGCTGTTTCTTGAAAAGGTGGAATTTTCTGGATAGGATGTTGTTTGTTTGACAGATGTCTGTAGTGCAGGAAACAAGATACCAACACAGGAGCTGAAAGTAGGAGCCACAGCCAGACCTCTAAAGAGCTGAGAACACTTTTAAATCACATTCAGTCACATGATAACCTCTGGACTGACATCGTGGCTGGTTAGATAAAATCACATTTTTTAAATTGGGTGTGTTTACTTGATCAGAAGTTGGTGCTTCCCAGATATTTATTGGTTAAACATCTGATTTAGCTAATCAGGCGTGGGTCGAGCAGGGAGAGTGGAAAACAAAATGCTGTGCTGATACTCGAGGGCCATAATTGAGAACCATTTGTTTAAGCAAAAAATCTCATCATTTCATTTAACATTAACTGTGAAAATAACGCAGAACTGAGAACGATTTAACATTATCAAGTATAACACAAAGTGAGACCCTATGTTACAGCCTGCATACTCTTGCAGTTAGTTTCTGATTCTATATAATTTCCCGTATAGCTCTAACTTCTCCAAGGAGAAACTTTCAAGCACTTTTAAAATGACATACACACACATACACACTCACACATCCTGCAGGGCAATGTGTGGAAATGTGAGGTCTGCTTCACTTCCCTCCCACACTCCTGTGTGAAGCTCATGAGCTGTAGTTGGTCCATATTTTCAGTGAAGAGGTGAGAGTAATGAATTGTTTCCTGCCTGCACCAGTGAACCCATTTGTATGGGATCTTAACCAAGGGGTATGAACTGTTATCCAAACAAAATGCTGAGCAATGTGCGTTTTGGCTCCCGGCCATTCAGGCCACACCAAAACTGAGTAATGAGCAACAGAACACCTCACAAGTGAAATGTGCAAAGCGCTTCACTGGGGATACACTCACATTTGCAGGGATTGCAGTGATTGTGTAAGAACAAATCAGTATTTATTAGCACAGTAGAAGATGAAGATATTTTAACCATTCATCCAGCTATCCTGTATCCAGTTTCATTCCACATCTTGACAATCAAGTCTTTTCTACAAGTGAATGAGAATATACATTTTTTTGCACTAAAATCACCAGTTTCATGCAACATCTCCTCTTTCAGCATTAACACATGCAAGTTTTGAAGAAGACATGAATGTCAGATTTAAATTGGTCTTTCAAGACAGAGCAGCAACAACGGCAGTTTGATTTTCTGGACATTAATTTGAGTTTTTTAATGATACGTCATGATCTTCACTGAAATAACTCAGTTTGGAGATTTTAGTCTGGCAGCATCTACTGAGAGATTCACCCAGCAACTGGAAGTCAGACCAATCAGTGAGCTATGGGAAGCGTTAAAACCTCTCAAATTTCTCAAATACCACAAATACTTGAAACTAGATTTTACAGATATATAAAATAAACTTACTTCTTGTCTCAAATCTAGTCAGAAACCGATTTCATTCGATAGTTTAGAAAAAAACTTGATATTTCTTGAATATTTTTCTTGTTGCAAGGAGCAACAACAGCAGCATAAGCAACTTTTTAAGCAATCTCTTTTCTCAGCTGGTGTGCTTTCCCTCAAAAGCTGAGTTGATTCATAAACAAACAATGGCATTCTATTAATTCCGTCCATGTATACGTCATACTCCTCATATTTTTCTCAGTTGCAGTACAGACAAACATCGGAGTATGCATGCAAACAAGTGCTAAAAGCAAAATTTGTGGGCTGGATTTATGTCTTTGACTTCTGACGAGGGCTGAGTATCGATTCTGAACTCCCGATTCAATTCGATTTAGATTTTCAAAGCTTTGATTCAATTTGGTTAGATTCTGGATAATTTAGTTAGGGTTATGTCTTCTAAACTACATTGTTGTATAAAAAAGTGAAGACATTCTTTCATATATATGTTGAAAACTTAATGAGTGTATTAAAGGAAACCGGTTAAAGCTAACCTTTGACCTTTGAATGACTCTAGAGAAGCTCTGATGCTCTCTTTTACATCCACATAGACAATATTTTTTCCTTTGAATAGCTTTTATCAAACAGCAAATCACAGCAGAAGTGTGGATGCGATTCTCAGCAGGATGCAGGCACAACACTGGTCACAGGTGCCATGTTGTTTTTAATACAAGTTTGGTCTTCTGTGCTTTTCGTAGTGGAGCAGTCATGCTACGTCACACGGAACCTACGCTACTAGTGTTACTTATGCTGCTTGCGTTACTTTTTGCTACTAGCATTACTTATGCTACTAGTGTTACTTATGCTATGAACATTACTTATGCTGCTAGCATTACTTATGCTGCTAGTGTTACTTTCTGCTACTGGCATTACTTATGCTACTAGCGTTACTTATGCTGCTAGCGTTTCTTATGCCACTAGCATTACTTATGCTACTAGCGTTACTTATGCTATGAACATTACTTATGACACTAGCATTACTTATGCACTAGTGTTACTTTTGCTATGAGCATTACTTATGCTACTAGCATTATGTATGCTACTAGCGTTACTTATGCTACTAGTGTTACTTATGCTACTAGCATTACATATGCTACTAGCGTTACTTATGCTATGAACATTACTTATGCTACTAGCATTACTTACACTGCTAGAGTTCAATGAAAAATTAGATTATTTAAAAGATCGATTTTTTTAATGAATCCACATCGATTTTTAATTAATCGATTACTAGCATTACTTGTGCTACTAGCGTTACTTATGCTATGAGCATTACCTATGCTACTAGCATTACTTATGCTACTAGTGTTACTTATGCTACTAGCATAAGTAACACTAGTAGCGTTACTTATGCTGCTAGAGTTCAATGAAAAATTAGACTATTTAAAAGATTGATTTTTTTTAATGAATCTACATCGACTTTTAATTAATTGTTATCAGAATCATTGAAAAAAAATCAATTTTTTCCCAATCCCTACTTCTGACCATCTAAAAAAAATGTATTTTGTCCAAGTTTGACTTATTAGTTGACTTTCTTTCAGACGGTGGACTGTTTGCTACACGACCCACTAATCTCTCTCTATAAATGGACTCATACTGACACTGCCTCACCTAGGCAATAATTTTTTTTGCCTCTTGCGTGTTATTTTAAAAAAGGTGATGGCTTCTTCAGGTCCAGTTGTCCTCATCAAGAGTAACAGGATCCTCTCCCTCCCTCATTTCCATTTGGACCTTGAAAGGAGAGAAGGGCTAGACAGAGAGAAATAGGGCAATAAATCGACAGTTCTGGGTTGGCAAGCCACAGTATGGGTTATAAGTACCAGGCTAGGTCTGTTAGTGTCTGAGGGCCATCTTTCTCAAATAATAACACTTTTTGCAGTATTTTTTAATCTCTTTACAAGTATAATGTAAAATAATCCAGTCTTGTGGAGAATCAGAGTGTAACTGTAGGAGTTATAGTTAGAGTGATGAGCTGTGTTGCAGACAAGCCTCATATTTCATCCAAACTTTCAACCCCAAAGGGATTTTGAGGTAAATTACCTTTTCGGGGGTTGAGTGTTGACCTGAAGGTGTTGGTGTTTTGCCACTTATGATCTATGAAAACAATGACCTCATCCTGATGTGTTCATTTCTGTTACCCTTGCTCTGGTTTGATGGTGTAAGCATCAAGTTTGAATATTTTTCCATCTGCTTCTAAAGTGATCTTTTCGACTCTGCTACCAAAACACCACCACGTTTGTGTTGACGGCATCATGAGAAGCTTCTAGTGTTCGTGTTTCTGAAGTTGCTGCAATTTGTGGCACAAATATAAGCCCTACAATTTCTAATAAACAAGCATACCTGTACATATTTGGAAAAGTGGAAATAAAAAGTTGTTGAATTTCCTTGTGCCTGTCTGGATGTACAGTTGGGTGTACAGATGGGGTTGAAAATAAAAGAGGCCAGCGATAGGTGATCTTTCTCTAATCAGTTTACCAAAGGCAAACATCAAACACAGACACTTGGCTCTGCATCAGGCTGAGGCAGAGCAGATGATCGTTTTATCAGCTGGAATTTGCAGATATCTTTGTGTGAGTGCCTGGCTGAAGCTCAAACAGCTGCCATCAGCCCCAGATACATGTCAAACTAACACACAACACAAATAATCTTGTACTTTTTAAAATTTGTTTTCACTTTTGACCACTTTTGTGCCCATCTGTGCCCTTAAGTCATACATTTTTGCACACTGAGGATTATCCAACGATTTGTACATTCAAAGATATGTCATGATGCAGAATGTGAACTTTTCTTTTGAGGGTTTTTGATGATTGCTCTGATGTGAGCTCATACTAACATACTGCATACCAAGTCTGCATCTGCACAGTCCTCCAAAAATGGTTATTTCAGTAATGGAAAAAGCTTTGATATGTACGTGGAGCTGGTTTGGCATTGCAGTCCACATCGTGAAAGACAATCATGCTGATTGGCTGATGTTGGCCATCATTTTTAGAAAATCATGTTCTGTCGGTAACATTGCAGGTTTGTACAGTTTGTAAGGATGAATTGTACAAAAACTGACATGAGAGATGAAGGCTTGCCAGGAGAAAGGCAGTGCCTAAAATGGTCTGTTTTCACTCAGTATGCACAATATTGCTATAGCAAGGGAGAGCAGTGGATCTGTGTGTGTTTTGCACATTAAGCATGACAAAGATTTCAAAATAAACCCTTAAATGAAGATAAGAAAAGGGAAATCTATATATGACACCTTTAATTTTATCATTCATGTGGGTTTAATGCCATTTATAGACAAAGTTAGCAGGATTGTTGGGATTTGCTGTGTGTCATCACAATATGCTTGAAATTCTACAATGATGAAAAAACAATTTTGTAAAAAAAATGGCAGAATATATATTTGGGCAGAGGTGCCCACACTGACTAATCAGTCTTGAAGGAAGAAATCTAGGATTTTTCTACTATTCCTTATGTCAGGAATTATGAGCCAAAATGTTAAGTGCTTTATAAATGCTCACCTGGTGGCACTCTCTGCACCAAATACTAATCAGTTCTTACCTTGGCCCAAGGCCTGACCCCAAATTTCAAAACAAAACAGTTCACTTGGTCTTATCTGTCCTCTCAACTCCTTCCACCCTCTTCAGTGATGCCTCATTTTCTTGAGCAAATCTTGCCATTCTGCGCTATCACTGGCAGATTGCTATCCAGAGGCCCCGTCTCACTTTCATGTCTTTTCAGCCTGTTTCTTTCCAGGACGGTGGGGCTGTGGGTTTACAGACTGATTACCATCACATCTCAGAGGAAAGGCTCCAGGTAGCATCCCCATCATGCCCAGATCAGAGGGTAGCAATGATAAGAGTGGTCTACAGGTTTTCACCTGCCTGAGCTTCACCATTCAGCTCCTTTGGCCCTTTTCCTCCATATACCTTCATTTAGTGATCCAGAAAGAACCAAGATCCAGACAGGCAAACACACACGCAGACACACGCAGACAGACACACACAAGATAAAACAGCATGATTGGTCCCAGGCAACGCACCTTTCTGCTCTTGCAACCATGACTTTCCAGTTCTTATCCAGGCCTGTTTGTTTTCAGCCTGCGACTGTGCTGCAGGATTCAGCACGTAGAGGATTCCTGATCCAAATTAGTACATTTTACTGTTTATCTGTTACAATCCTGGGTGCCAGTCTTCTTCAATCTGTAATGATTACTATTTTTTTTTTAAACTTTGTAATCCTGTTTTTCTCATGTTATTTGTTACTTCCTGAGAGGCAGAGAGTATTCTTAGATTAGTCCTACTTTTTGACTCTTTGACTAATTAAGGCACATAATTAGCTTTTAATAATCCTTAAATAATAATTTATAATAATAATAATAATCAATAAATAATATAATAATTAAATAATAATTAATAATAATAATGATAACAATAATTTTAAATAATTATACTAGGCACATAATTAGCTCTGTCAATAAAGAAAACTCCCTTTTCCTGTAAGTGTACCAGCTGTACATGGTGAGGTGTGATTGTTGACTACATTGCTGGGTATAAAATTGACTCGGTGCTGTGCAGTTACGAATGTATCACATTACAACATTAATACACAGTGTTTATGAAGAACACTTGAAACTGTGTGGAATTTCACTGGCCCAAAAGGTCATGAAATTGCAATCACATGGTCAATATAGGACAGCCATTACAATTACAAGTTCCAAATCTAACCAACCTGGTAACAGCATGATTTCTTTTTTTTTTTTTAACCTTTTATGTGATCACCAGCATTTGTTTGCCTGTTTGTCTTTTTGGCTTTGTTAGCAGGATATCTCTGATAATGTTATGGACCAATTTGGATGAAATTTGGGGGACAGATAGATAATGTCAAGAGGAAGAAGTGATTAAATTTGGAAGTGATCCGGATCATATTCTGGATCCAGGATCCAGAAGTTTTTAGTCAGTAAAGTCAGTTTATTTTATTTTAAAAGTCATTTTATTTTATTTTTTAATTATTAATTTTTATCGGTGATTTTGTTGGCCTTGGCCAACAAAATACACTCTCGGAGTGTCTTCTTGTTCATTTTGATTTTCCTTCCACTCGTCACTATGTAATATGTTGTTTGGTCTGATTTGAAGCTTAAAGTTGAAAGTGTAATTTTTTTTTAAAGCAGCTTTTCCATTGTTTACACATGCTGCCTTTGCTAATGGTATGCTCTGTGACGGACTTGCTTATCCCACTACAGCTGTCGTCCCCTGTGTGGAGTTTTATTTCAGTAACACGATAGTCTAGACAACACACCATAACTTCTTCATCCCTGCTACTGGCAAATGTGACTCGTAACTGTAATGGACACTGGACCCCCAAATCCCTGTGCCAGCCTCCTCATAATCAATCAGGCGTGGTGTTCCTCCCCAGCAGGCCCTCTCCACAGGCTCCTCTGAAGGTAGGAGACCAGGGACAACTCTTACCAACACAACTCAAGGTGATCCTGATCCTTACCAACACAACTCAAGGTGCTTTGATGAATGGTGTTTCTGCACCCTTTCTCTCCACATCCTGGCTGGGTGAGAAGATCTGTTGCCATACCCACCCTGATTACCAGACGTCATGATGGCTACTTTGTGAACTTAGATGCACACCAGCTGCTCTTTAGCCTTGAACCTGGCTTAAATGTTCAACAGCTCTGTTCATAGTTGATAAAGATTAGTTTCTTACTGTGTACTAGCCACCTTTCAGTCAGCGCCTCTTGGCTGTTAGTCTCCTCACAGCTCTGTTTATGCCTGTGTTTTCAGGTGACTCATGTCTTCTGGAAAGGTTTCTGTCTGGGTATAAAATTATTCATCTTTAACTTTCTCTCTCTCTCTCTCTCTCTCTCTCTGATTCAGCCTCCTCCATCTCTTGTTGCCATGGCCTGAAAGCCAGGCCAGGTATGATTATATCTTGGTTGTTGTTGCTCTCAGAGGATTGATGTGCAGACTTTTTCCAGAGTCTGGACTGAGGGGGAAGCAATGCCAAAAAAGAAAAAAAGGAAAAAAAGGAGAGAGAGAGAGAGAGAGAGAGAGAGAGAGAGAGACATTTGTTTGTGTGTTTGTTTGGCTCACCAGCCAGTTTACCTCATAGATAAGTTCAGTAATTTCTTCCATTTTCTTACTTCAGACGGCCTTTTTTTTTTTTTTTTTTTTNTTTTTTTTTTTTTTTTTTTGATTTTCAATAATTGTGTACCACTTTTACGGTCCTCATGACTAAACAGTCCCGTTCTTATTCCTCTCCTCAAGACTTGCATTGGAAGATAATTAGTTGTACACTACAGGCCAGAAGTTTGAGGCCACTCTCAGATTTAGCATGAGCAGACTGTAGCAAGTTAATCCCAAAATGAAGTGGGAGAAGGCAGACAGCAGCTATTGAATAGATGTTAAAACACATCAGCAGGGAGTTGGAACACAACAGCAGTGCTGCACTAATACAGACTGATGCCTTCATTACTAATCATTTCTGTAGCCATAATGGGTACATACTGTGCTCTGGTTGACTAATTCTTCTTGAAACCTAATTAGTTACATTTATTTGATATATTTGTCATTTCCTGTGCAATAAATTGTAAAACAAACAGTTTATTGATGATTTGTTTTTTTGTTTTTTTGTTTTTAATCTGGGGGTTACTGTAGCTGTTCTTTAATGGTTTTGTACTGCAAAGCAGTCTGAAGGAATACAATATTTTGTATTGAATATGAATTGTATGAAAATCATTTCTATAAAATGCCAGAGAAATTATATTTTAATTATATAAACGTCTCTAAACATGTTAATGAAGTCCACAACCAACAAGTTTTCATGGCTCACGGCTGCAACTTTCCACTATAGCATGGTAGTAGCTCTTTTTTTTTTTTTCCAATTGCCAGCCTTGTGAATACAGAGACCTCATTCCACTATCCACTGAAATATAACCATGCCATACCAGTATTTGTTGTGAAAAGCGATGGCCAACATTTCTGCTCGCTGTGACTGATTAAATTAGGGGCCATAACACCCTATAATGTGACTCTAACATTAATCCTTGTGAGCTGAATTAGTGATTTACACCGACACACAGGATGGGGCTAATATGATTTGTCTGGGAGGGAATTTAAAGAACAGTATCAGACAGACCACCTTACCTTTACTAAGTAAGTTCCCACCAAAACTGGCAGAATTCTAACCTACTTTGGAGTAAGTTTGGTTATCAGTATTTACAAAGGACACCTCTGTAGAGATTTAAAAGAGATGAAGTTATGCTTGTTTGTCAAGAGGCCAAATTCCTTCTTGAGATGAATTTGGACGCTGAACCACCTGACTAGGTTTGATCCAGGTCCAAACAGGGCTGGAGGTGAGTCCAGCAGTTTAAGTCCCAAAAAGAGGGAGATTCTTCTCCCCATTTCACTAATGGACTGTGAAAATCTATTTTAATGGCACCCTGAGAACCAAAAGCGTAGCTGCATGCTGCAGAGATGGTAACAGAGAACCACCACTTTTTTTCCTGAGCCAACAAAGACCCCTCTGTGTGGGCAGATCTGCTGAGGCTATCAGAGCTAAGCAAATGCCTTTTTGGGAGAAACTCTGTGTTGTTTCTGAGTTTATCAGCAAAATGAGTGTATAAACAAGCAAAGAGTCAGATTAAGAAAAATGCACTTTAAACCTCTGCAGTTCCACCAGGGAACTGTGTGTGTGCTGTGTATGTTGAGTGAACATGAGCAGTTCTAAGTGTTAATATGAGTAGCTGTGAAAAGGTGTCATGATATACTGTGACTGAACTGTGATGACTAGAATTTTTCTTTTTTAAATATTTTATTTTGAGTTTTTTAACAGACAGAACTTTTACAAAAATAACACATCACATAAACCAGTGCAACAACAAAACAACAACAAAAAATTCACAACAAAAGAAGAAAAAAAATTAAAAAATAAAATAAGTAAGAAAATTATGTTCAAAGCTCCCTTAAAGTGTCCACATCTGTCAGTCCATAGCAATAAGTTCAGGTATCCTATAAACTGACCACAAGGGAGGCACACTTAATGTGAGGGGAGACAGACAAAGAGAGAAGGAAAAAAAAAAAAAAAAGNAAAAAAAAAAAAAAAAAGCGGGCAACACTAACAAACAATCATGCAAAATGAAACATGCAGTTTACACCAAATAACGGCAAAGCACTGCAGCAAAAAACATATAAATTAAACAGTCAGGTCTCACCAGGAATGGCTTCATGTTTTCAAGAAAAACTCTTGGGAGTTCCGTTTGCTGAAACAAATCCATCTTGGCAATAAAAAGCATCTCATCCATCTCGTGAAACATGGAGATGAAGATGACTTCCATTCCATTAGGATTAGTTTCTTAGCTGTAACCACGCCCACCATAAGAGCCTGTTTTTGATGGGAGGGAAGAGCCCTTGTCCTGTCAGAGCAACCAAAGCTTGCCAGGCTACAGTCTGGCTGCATATCCATTTTGAATTGTTTAGAAAACCAACTGAATATATTACACCAAAATTCATGCAGCACTGGACAGAACAAATGAACAAATGCGACAGTGATCCTTCAGAATTTTCTATTTGAACCCTGATCTCTCAGTATATTGATGCTGCTGTTTCTACCAGCATATTTGGTCATATGTGTGACTTTTTTTTCCTATTTGAATGTCTCACTAGGTTGAGCTGCATCTGAAGCCCATCCAGTCTATGCTGCGCCATCAGAAGCCTCTGGTCTTTGTGCTCAACTCCCCCCAACCGTTGATCTGGAAGATCAAGACAGAGAGGCTGGCCCCGGGCATCCAACATACCNCTCCCCCCAACCGTTGATCTGGAAGATCAAGACAGAGAGGCTGGCCCCGGGCATCCAACATACCTTTCATGTGAGTCCACCATCTCTAAAAACTCTTCAAATCCAACTTCCTAAAACTGTGCGTTCATTTCCTCACAGGCTAAACTGTATTCTCATTTCAGTAAAATATTGGAAAAGAGATAACCCTATGATATGACAGCATACAGTGATCCACGTTTGTTACATCAGCAAGACACTGATTCAAACAGGCAAATCAAAATAGCTCCACAGACAGTGGTTAGGTTAAGGGTACATCTGGGAGAGGGAGGGGTGGTACAAGGGAACGCTTGGTGAAGCATATCTGAGCGTAGTGGGAGCCAGGTTCCCCGGAGAGCCGACCTTATTTAGTAAAGGCACCAGGAGGCCTTGCTGGGAAACTTAATAAAACATTTAAAACATTTAAACATTTAAACTGGCCCGTGTTCTCTCATTGTAAGACTTTGCATTACATGAGAAAAATCACAGCAAAATATGACCCAGAAGAGCCACGGCTTACCTTTACTATATGGTTATGAAAAACTCTGTGGTGCTTTGAGGGCTTTCCGGCGTCCTCACTGATGTTTCAATTGTATGTTAACACCACAGCATTTTGCAAGAATGCAGTGTCATGTGCACAGATTATTTCCATATGTGGTGAGGTGTTTTCTTATTAACTCCTCGTGTGCCACGAAAGCCAGCGTGACACAAAGTAGAGCAACACTGAAACGGGTGTAGCTTCATGTTTCATATGTCTTTTCCCAAAGCTCTGGGCGTAGAGCATTTTGAATATTGGTGCTTTTCTGCTATATATTACTAAATGGTGATATCTGATTTGAGAGCATTTATCATGCTACGGAACTGGACTGCTGAATTTCAGTGTACACTAATGCTTTGACGAAGATTCTCAGTCATCCAGATGCATAGATGTACTGTATGAAAACTGAATCGAGTCAACCAGATTCAAGTTTTTAATTCTGAAACTCCAAAATCCAAATGGCTTTGTCAGTCAGAAATGAATGCACAGAAGGATGTTAAACCTCAGGTGGAGGTAAAAACAGTAAACACCATGGGACCAGATTCAATGAACAACAGAGGACTTAGCTGTGAAGATGATAATGTGCACATTTTGGACAGAGAGGATCGTTGGCTTGAGAGAGGAGTGAAGGACACCATTTATGTTCATGTCGAGAGACCTTCCCTCAACAGAAATGGAGCTCTCAGATACAATCTACCGCCACCTATAGTGCTGCTGTCTTCCCTTCCAAAGAAATTTGGGGACAGGTCCTGCATCCAACCAGGGACCATTAAAAATTAGAAGTTGAAATTTATTATTTGAAATTTATTCATTGTTTGAAATTTGAATAATGCATTTTACACCATGCATTATTCAAAAAAAAAAAAATTAAAAAATGAATAATATATCTATTTATTTGGAACTGAAGGTTTGTTGTNAAAAAAAAAAAAATTAAAAAATGAATAATATATCTATTTATTTGGAACTGAAGGTTTGTTGTGATTTGACACCATAGTTACTGTAGTTACTGGAAACATAATTTCTGTGCTTTCATTTCTGACTGACGAAGCTATTTGGATGAATGGTGAAACACTTTAGAATTAAAAATTTAATCTGGTTGACTTGACTCAATTTTCATACAGTATATTCAGTGTACAGTGATCCTTGTACAGTGATCCTTGAATGGTGTAAAAGTTCTTAATTTACTCATTTAAGACATTGAGGAAAATTCTAAAACAAGGCTTTACCTTTACCTGCAAAAATTTACAGTTCATTGTTCTGTTCTAAAATGTATGAAGTAAACAGAAATGTGTGTGAATCTCAGTAGAATCGTGGCTTACAGAGGAATACATGAAGTCTGAGTGACAAATATTCATTCATAGTTCTTCATGTACTAATGGAAAATGTTTCATGTCAAGAGAGGCAAAACTGATGCATTTTTATATAGATAAATGTGTATCTGGTCAGCTTATTTTGTGAAGGGTCACAGCAATGCATGATTCAGTGCAGACCAGCAGGTCAGCGTCACAGTAAATGACACCTCTTGTCAGTGCTGGCAGACAGAAAACAGCTGACAAAAAACCCCACCAGAGCCCAAAGCACAGATAGAGCTGTTACTCTGTGTTTAATGATGGGATACATAAGTCCTTTTAGCAAAAGCTAATTTGTTTAGCTGTTTCAGATTTACTTTCCATTATCTCACAACCTAAGATGTATATTTGTAAGAGGCATTATTGATAAATACTTATCGTATTAGAGTTGTATCATGAGATGAAGTGCAGCTACACATGCACAGCCATTCATCTGGCTGCTGCAAAATATATTTTCTTATTCAAACAAAACTTAGCTGATAGCTTCGTCTGCTGGTTACATGATACTCGGTAAAGACGTAATTGCAGTTTTTCAAGTAAGCCGAGGAGAGATTAGGTTTGAAGTGTTTTCTGTTTGAGCGACAGGGCAGCGCACGGTCTCTATATGTCTTATCCACCAGCCTCACCGCATGTGGCCAATCCTAAAGGAGTCCCAGACGCTGCACCTCGTTTCAGGTTCTCTCCACTGCAGCACCTTCTTAACATTCCTACTTGAATAGCACGCAACATTCTGCTGGAAGAACAAAATATCCAATCTCCTCTTCACTGGTCAGAATCTCTCCGCTTGTTGTCACCTCGTTGAGTAAATTGCAAATTTCTACAATTGTAGGAGAAGTTTTATGAATGAGCTTCAATTATCACAGCGTAGATTAAGACAATGCTACACTCCTTATTGCTGTTTTTTAAGAATCTCGGCCTTAGTTTGCGCATACATATGAATTGATTACATTTACAAATTAAAAGCTGCACAATATTTTCTTAATAAATTTAATCAAAGTAAATTAATCTTTAACATTTTTTATGCCCTTCAACTTTTTAAACTTTTCAAAATTAAGACTGACTCTATAATACCATTAAATAATAATATATTTTAAGTAATTCATTCCTATCCTCCTCAAAAACAGTTACAAATAAGCACATAATGAAACTTTGACATGACATGCAGTAAAAAAGCAAATGAAATTGGATGTTCTCAGATCCATTTTTGGTCAGATCAGATATTTGCCAATAAGACTGTCATCTAAACACACAAATTGGAATTTCCTTGCCATTCCTACTGATATGTCATAAATGAGGCATTCTTCTACTTAGAGACATGTGAATGACTTCGCAGTGATCGTTTTCACATTCACCCAAGCTGCAAAAAGGGCTCTAATCTCCCCTTTCCACCTTAAAATGTAATGAATTTGTTGCATATCTTTAAAGCCAGTCAGACAACAGTAGTTTGTATAATTATTGCTGTCTCATTTGTGTCCATTGCAGCTTTTTTTATTTACCTTCATCTCAGAAACTAAATCTCATTTGGGCATGTTGCTTCACGTCAAAACTGTGGTAAACACAGGTATGAGATATGGGCCACTTGGAAAAATGCAGTCAAAGAAATAGGATAAAGGCAAAAAAAAAAAAAAAAAAAAAAAAAGAGCATCAAGACCTGTAGTGTAAATATAGCCTTAAAGGACCATACCACCAATTTTGCAAGTTTGAGCCTAATATATTCAATTTTCATACACATAAGGTCACTGACAATCATTTCCCAAAGCATGCTACTGTATTTCAGCTTTCCTGATATTTTGCAAAATCTCTTAATCTTTCAAAATCAAATATTCAAGTGATACACCCACCTTAAAAATCCATGTTTTGCTTGCTAATAGTTACGCAGCGTTATGAAGTCATGGTCCTTTAAATTTTTGATAAACGCAGGTCTTCTTTTGGGACTATATTCCCTGGTGGAGACATACATTCACTCCACGCTTTTTTTTGCACTTAATACTAAAATTATGAAACTTTGAAAAAACCTGAATACACATCTTGTTCACAATGACGGATTACCTATCCCAAGAATGTTTCAAGTTTCAACAAGTTGATTTTAATAGCGTACCAGAGTGAACTGAAACCAATGGTGGGCTGGAAGGTAGGAAAAACATTTTTAATTCACTGTTCCAGTAGTATGCTTTGGGAAATGATTGTCAGAACATTATGTGTATTAAAATTGAATATATTAGGTTCAAACATGCAAAATGGGTGGTATGGCCCTTTAAGGTTGGTTAATACTTAATGAGGATGCGAGGTGGACATAAACATGGACGTCTCCGAAACAGACATCTGCATGTCCCGGCATTCATGCTTCTCATGCATTCGTGACGACCATTAACCTTCAGCGGTAGTGCTGAAGGTTAACAACAGGTGGTAAACCACCCCAAAACACAAAAACTAACCCAGCGAAATAGAAGCAGTTTATGGTTCAGTCACCACAACAAAACATGGAGGCTGTGACAAGAGAATCACAGGTACCGTTATTTCCTCTCCTCCTTTGCTCGTCACTCGTCAAAATTGTCTACCGTTGTTTATCCTGTTCTCTCTTTCTTCTCAACACCTACTTTGCGTTTCTCTGGACCTCTTTGTATCTCTTCGCTTGACCAATTATCATTGAAGGTGTGTTTATGTCACACAATCGCTGTATGTGTTGCTGAAAAATTTGACTGGTGTGCGATCGACTCTCCAAGGTGGCCTCTGCAACAGGCTGCCGCAATTACACCATATTTTCCGTGCGCCTACTGTCATGTCCACATCTGCAATAAGCATAAACCAGCCTTTAGAAACCTTCAAAACTGCATGGGGCCATATTTGCTGTTCACATGTGCTGTTATTAGATTATTGGTAGTGACACTGCTATCAAACACACTTTGTGATCCATCCTTCTCAGGTAGAGATAGGAAGATGCTGTGATGAGAGCGTAGATTAAAGAGGAATAGTTTATGAATCTTCAGGATAGAAACCCACTGCTTGCCCTCTGTCACTCTGCCTTTCCACAGGACAGGATATTTCCTGGGACTAATTGGACACTGAATCAGTTGCCAGTCTCGTTTCCTGGTCCCAGTGTTCTGGGCTCGATGGATACTGATCAGCTGCCTGGAATAGCTCTAGAAATGTTAAACACACTGTTGCTGTTGGCCATTGTGCCCTACTTTAACATGCTAGGATCCAGACTTTGGTTGTAAAACATGTTCTCTGCTGTACTTTGTCAATTAGCAGCAGGCAAGAATCAGCATGGGTCTAAAATGACTTGAAATATGAACACAGAAATCAGGCCAAATTTTATTTTATCAAGAGACCCTAGATTTGAAATGGGGCACATGTATTTAGAGTGTGATGTGGCAACTTTGAGGTTGAATATATTGTATATATATTTCTTCTTCTGTCTTGCATCTCTGGTAGAAAGATTTGATCTGAAGCGATATTTTATGACTCTTGATGGAGCAACAGCGGAAAGTTTTACTTTTGGCTTGTGTTGCCTGTTGTTTATTCACCATATCTTTCATTAGTTCAAGCCTTGGACTATGAGCTCCATCATTTATAGTCGAGCCTGCACCCCCCCCCCNCCCCCCCCCCACTGCAATTGTTAATTGAAACCATGGCCAGCCGCTATTGGTTTTTAGTTGGAGACAGGAATGGCAGAGGAACGTTCCAGAATGGCGCAGACATATAGTTATTATTTTCTCCATAACGGCGCTTGCCAATTCACGTGCATATGTCTGCAGTCAGCAGCTTGATTATCTCTCCATAATTGAGAGCGAGAAATCACATCAGCTACAAAAGTGCTTATCACATGCATATCACCAGAGAGTTATCGCATGCTCATATTATCTAGCAGCCCTCTCTGCACTCTCTTTCCTCAGTTTGTAACACCTCCTCATTCCCAAACAGTCTTTGTGATTTCCCAGGCTCAGGGTGTTGCTAAGTGAGAAAGCTATGGAGGATTGCAGTTCTATGATAATTGATGTAAAGCGTTTGGCATGCGTTTGCCCCTCTGTTCTGCTCATATGGACGCAATACGCCATTGCTTATAGGCTATATTGGCAATTCATTTAAATGTTGTCAACCTAGTTGTGGCAGATGTGTGTTTTCATGACGAACAGTGAGAGAGTTGTCTTACAGTTTAAGAATTTTTGGAGTAGTACAATAAACAGATACAATATGATTTATTGTCTTAGATTAGTGAAGTCAAGGTTTACCATTTAAGTTGATAAGGTAATATGCCTGCCTGCAAATACCATTACAAAGAAGCATGAGTTACAGTCCCCACGGTATGCTGTAGCTAAGTTCTTCCTGACAGTCTTTATTGTTCTCGGCTGCCAAGTCTGTGGAATTCATTTCGAGTTGAGGTAATATCTAAATTTTCATGTATTTCGTGTTCAGAACACATTACAAGATCAAAACAGTTAACACACTCCCCTCAACATACTTTGGCTGGTTTTGGCAAGTAAGTTATCACAATAGATTGCATTACAAGAAATGAGCTCTGTTTTCATATACTGAAGCTCTGCTTTACTTGGCAGAGGGTTTCTGCTCACAGCTCTGTAAAAAACAACACCCTGAACTGCAGGCGTTGATTCATTTTGAAGCCAATATAAAACTGAGATATGAATAATGTCAAGTTTACATTTGATGCTAAAATATTGATTAAAAACAGATTGATCTGAGGAAAGATTAAGGCTCTTATAATGGTGAGAATTGTTTAAAGGTTCATTATATATTTCAGAAGATATAAGGTGAAACAACAAAAGAACAGGCCGGTGAATACAGTACACAGTGTAATACTTAAGAACTGTCTTTTGTCTTTTCTCTTCCTGGTTTCTCAGGCAGTAAATGGTCCAAATATAACATGACTGGCTGAGTCACCACTGAGATGCCAGTGGACAGAGCTTGACTTTTATTTGGTTCATCCATTGATATTTGGACCAATTTCAGCCAGTGGGAGGTATCAAAAGAAGTTTACCCAGGAGACCCAAATACCCAAAGAGGCTGAAGGTCCCAGTGTAAAAGACATAAGTCAAGAATATGAAAGAACATCCTAGTGGGCAGATTGTAGAACACCACACACAGAANAAAAGACATAAGTCAAGAATATGAAAGAACATCCTAGTGGGCAGATTGTAGAACACCACACACAGAATTGTCCTTAAAGGACTATACCGGCGCCATTTTGCATGTTTGAGCCTAATGTATTAAATTTTCATATGTTACGTTACTGACAATCATTTTCCAAAGGATAAAACCGTATTTCAATTTACCTGACATTTTGCAAAATCTCTTAATCTTTCAAAATCAAATATTCAATACACCCACCTTAAAAATCCATGTTTCACCTGCTAACAGTTACGCAGCCTTATGAAGTCATGGTCATTTAAATTTTTTGATAAACACAGGTCTTCTTTTGGGACTATATTCCCTGGTGGAGACGTACATTCGCTCTGCATTTTTTATTGTGCTTAAACGCTAAAATTACAAACCTTTAAAAAACCTGAATACACGTCTTGTTGGCAATAATGGATTACTTATCCCGAATGTTTCAAGTATCAACAAGTTGATTTTAATAGCATACCAGAATGAACTGAAAGCCAATGGCGGTCTGGAAGGTAGGAATTTGTTTTTTAAATTCAATGTTCCAGTAGTATGCTTTGGGAAATGATTGTCAGTAATGTTACATGTATGGAAATTTAATATATTAGGCTCAAACATGCAAAATGGATGATATGGTTCTCTAAGACCCGCCTTTTGTCTTTTCTACTTCTGATACCCCCCCTTCGCTGTAATTGACTCAAATTGCATCACCAGTGAGGGGCCAGTAGGCAGAGCTCCATCAGCCATGTGATATTTGGACCAACTATTCAGAGACAGGTATCAGAATTAGAAGCAACAAAAGCTTCTTCTTGATCCTGAATCACCACATCTCGAGGCTTGCAAGACATCTTTTTGACCTAGAAATTCTACTTCATATGAAGTATATTGGGGTCTCTTTCTTTTAACTGTTGCTGTGCGCTAATGCAGTAATTTAGAGTTGGCAACCTAAACCAGCTACCTAGATGAGACTGCTTTAATCAAAAGATACCTGGAGAAAGTTGTTACGTCTGTAGTAAACTTAGAATTCATCATAAAGAAGATAAACTCATTGGCAGTCATTTTGTTTGCGAACACCTTAAGCTCTATCATTTGGGAAAGCAATGGTTGAGCGAGAGAGTGGGGGAGAGAGAGAGTTTGTTAAAGCCCAGAGAGGGTCCCTCATGCAGCCATATTAAATTCTTGAGGTTTTCAGTGATGTGGAAGGCCTGAAGCTAATTTAGCTTTTAGGCTTTCCCTTCTAATTCTATATGACTAATTACAGTTGTATTCCCTGCAGTTAAACCGATAAACTCTGCTGAGCTTTGGCAACGTTATGAAGTAACCTCAGCCTTTCCTTACCGGGTCAGTGCACCACCTCCCCTCGCTGCTCGTGGTGAATCACAGCACGCCATCTTTATCTCATTTCATCTGCCTGTAGTAAACACACTAAAAATAAAATCTACGTTGACTTAAATTCTTAGTCAAATTCAGAGTCTGTCTCCTAGGCCTCAGTATTTATTGCCTGTGGTGACAATGCCAGGAATATTGAGTGGAGCGTCCAGAGGTCAGACAGATGTTGCGTATGAAGTAGGCAGGGATTTGAATAGTTGTGTCTGAAAAATTGAAAACCCCCAAAGGGACATTATTCTTTTATCCCTAAAGCATGACTGAAATTTAGGGACACATTCATAACCTCATCACAAAGAAATGCTGAATGGCGGATGAATTTGCAGGCTTTAATATTTTAATTGGGTCTGCCAGCACTGTCTCAGCAAAACGCTCATGCATATGAATAGGATACCTTGGGAGTAACAAAAACAAGCATGGAAATGAAATGAGGTAGGCCGTCTAGACCGTGCGCTTGGACTCGTTTGGTTGTTGGGTAGGTTCTTCAGCACATGTGAATATTTATCGCAAGCATATGGGCTGAGCTCTGTTAATTGCCAGAGGGGTGGTCCCTCCTAAATACGCCGAGGCCAGTTTCCCCTGTCAAAAACAAATCAGCACTTCATTGCCTTCCACATTTTTAAGCCGTCTCCTTAAATTTTATTTGTCTTTTTTTGTCAGTGTATATTCTTGACAGCTGGATTTTGTGCCGTGACACCCTTATTACAGCCAGACAGACACTTCCACTGTAGTGCTGAATGATCCTGGTGAGGTGTAGAAGAGCACAAGATGCAGCTCAAGTCTCAAGTTACCAGACGAGTGTTGAGATCAGCACGATCCATGGTGTCACAGGTCTGGGAAGGGTGGATTAAGTGAGTGATATTAAAGGACCATACCACCCATTTTGCATGTTTGAGCCTAATATATTCAATTTTAATACACATAATGTTACTGACAATCATTTCCCAAAGGATAAAACTGTATTTCAGCTTTCCTGATATTTTACAAAATCTGTAAATCTTTCAAAATCAAATATTGAAGTGATACACCCACCTTAAAAATCCATGTTTCACCTGCTAATAGTTACGCAGCCTTATGAAGTCACGGTTGTTAAAATTTTTCAGTAATCGCAGGTCTTCTTTTGGGACTATATTTCCTGGTGGAGGCATACATTCACTCTGCGCTTTTTATTGCANGCAGGTCTTCTTTTGGGACTATATTTCCTGGTGGAGGCATACATTCACTCTGCGCTTTTTATTGCATTTAAATGCTAAAATTACACACACACACACACAAAAAAAAAGCAAACCTGAGTATATGTCTTGTTTGCAATGATGGATTACCTATCCCAAGAATGTTTCAAGTATGAACAAGTTGATTTTAATAGCGTACCAGAATGAACTGAAACCAATGGCAGGCTGGAAGGTAGGAAAAACATTTTTAATTCACCGTTCCAGTAGTATGCTTTGNTGAAACCAATGGCAGGCTGGAAGGTAGGAAAAACATTTTTAATTCACCGTTCCAGTAGTATGCTTTGAGAAATGATCATCAGTAACATTACATGTATGAAAATTGAATATATTAGGCTCAAATATGCAAAATGGGTGGTATGGTCCTTTAATGGGAGACCTTAGTTTTGTAACCACATCTTTAGACTTGTCCACAAAAGGGTGATGGCCAGGAGGAGACAGTATGTTTATACTCTGATATTTATATGGACGGGGCTGCACATAAGCAGTACAGGTACGAACGTCCTCCCATGGCTCTCATGTGAAAGCTCATTTGTGTACCAAGGGAAATTTATGGGGGAAAGAGAGAGAGATCCTACACAGTCCATAACTTTCTATTTCACCTTTGTGCCTCTCTGTCTCTCTCTGTCCACGTCCCGCTGGGATTCATAATGAAATAAATTACATTCGTGTTGAAAGCGAGCACGTTCAGCTGTCATAAACACATTAAGCTGATGAATGGAGAGTTACTTCACAAACAGCCCTTTATTACTACGTTTTAAGGCATCCGGAAATTAAAGAACCACAGTTTGGAAGCATGCTGTACTGACAGACAAGCACCTGTGCACACGTATGTGTACATGGAGGCACTTTGCTGACAATATGGAACACATCTGCACAGAGTTTGAGGTTTTGTTGAAGACATGTTATTGGAAGTATTTTGCAGCTTACCTTCCCCAGACTGCAGCAGAAGAAGTGCTAGTTGATAATTATGCGCACCCCTGTATAGAGGATTCCATGGCTCACATGACGTGTTGTGTAATCAGAGTATGAGGAGAATCCAAGAGGCGAGGAGATGCGTGTGGACGTTGCTTACTCCGATTATAACTTTACATGCCTGAATAAATTGATTTACAGTCATATAATCTTGTATGTAATAATGGAGTAAACTTGCTCAGATTTTTGCTGATTTCAGTCTAATTATAGAGTTTATATGAAGTTTGGAAAAACTGACTTATGGCCTTATTAATGTGAGTCTAAAAGTTTTAACATGCATGTAAATGTACTGACTGATGTAAGTGTTCATTAGAGCTGAAAATGCTTGTAGATAATTATACGTTGAAGCTGTATGTTGGTCAGTTTAGTTTAATTTATGCTTTCTTTTTTATAACTACTAAACTGACTGTAGGAGCTTTATAAAACATATCAACAAAGAAAAGCGAGTAACAATGCAGCCTGTCATAACTTTACCCAGCATTTCAACACTCAGCAATAGTTAATTAGCATTTAGACTTGAAAGCCATCATGCTAACGTACCTTGCTGCTTTAATTAGCAACCACAGAGCTACACGTTAGCTACCAAACTTACCTGACAAAATAAAACTCAAAATAAACATGCTTGATGCTTCAGTGGGGGGTTAACAAAATATGCACCACCTTAAAATAATCTTTAAACAAACAAAATCACAAAAGTTAGTGAGCTCTAGCCATCTTGCCATTTTGAAACACACCTGCACATTTGTGATGACGCACTGCAAATGCACTACACCCTATAAACCAACAACCACACACCTTATTCTATGGAAGAACATGTGTGAAAATACTTAGAGCATATTCCTAGAAGCCTTGAAATGGTGGTCAGGATGGAGTGTGAAGAATGGGTTTTCAGCAATGTTTAGAGAGTGGGTTTAAATTTGGAAAGGCTTAGCCCTTTTTTTTTCATCTGCCTGTAGGTTATCCATTTTAATTCTCCAGGTAATCACTTGTGTAAAATATGGATGAGCGTGTCCATAGAGAGTTGGGCTTCATGTGAATATTATTATGAACAAAGAGGTCAGTGTTAGCAGAAGTCTTGAAAAATCATAAGATAAGTCAAATAAAAAGCAATTCTACATCTGCTCCTTTCCTCATATTTTTCAGTTCAGCTTTGCACTCTGTCAGAGAGACTCGGCATCTTTAAAAGCTAAATGATCCTGATATTTACAGTTACATCTCGCATTTCATAGAAACGAGTTAACACCTTATCACAACAGCACTTTTGTCCTTTAACACTCCTGTGTTTTCTCCTCTTCAAGGTATCTGAGGGCTCGGAGATTCACTTTCAGCCAGGAAACTTCTCCCTCGCCTGCCAGATCCAAAAGGAGACCCTTCCCCATGGCAATGAGCACCTCCTCAGCTGGACCCAGAGGAAATACAGGGCAGTCACCTCTTTCTCTGAACTCAGGATGACTCAAGACATCTACATCAAAGTTGGAGAAGGTTTGTTCTACAGAGAATTCCCAAACATAGCTCTAGGCTCCAAGGCCCGCCCCCCTCCATTCCCTTTCTGCTCACAAAGGTTTACTTAGCTTTTGCATTTAAGCCTTGGCTAGAGTTTCACATGTACTATTCCAGTAAATATATTTCTTTCCCACAAAAAGCTTTAACCCTTTCAGGAAACAGTAGAACAGATTCTGATTAGTGGCTGCTTATAGCCTCAGGAGTTATTTGGAGGAAGTATGTTGTCCAAGTGCAAGGACGATGTATTTTAGAGTAAATTTCAGATCTTTACACACTCATTCTGATTGTTTCAAATGTATAACAAACACTTTCTTTCCTTGTGCCATAGTTTGCATTTTAAAGATAATAGCTCAAGACTGCTGCATGCACAATTCTGTGGAGGAATGATTTGGCTTTATGTAGTCCATATGATGACTACCTAGTAGTTGTTGGAAGCTTGTGAATGTTGAGGTGTTTGTTAAATAATTCACTAGTTTGCAGGACATCTGAGGAGTTGAAAATTCTCACCAAATTAGTGGGGTGCTCCACCGATTTCTGCTGTCTGGCTTCAGACAATCCAGATTTTAATGATGTAAAGATCTTTCAACTGATTCAAATCCAAAGAAATGTTGATACTTCTACTCTCCACTATCAACTAAGATAAGAAATTATTGATTCCTAATTTCCTAAGTTATATTAAAAACAAGACCCACAAAGACAGAGAGTGTAGATAGGTTGAGCAAATATGAGAGGAAATAAGCTGTCAGAGGTGAGATGTTGCAGATAGAAGAAGCCTCAGGTAAGGAGGAGTCTGTCTGCACTGAAGCAACACTGGAGAATTCTGGATGAGCTATGATCGATCTTCTTACATTTCAGTCACAGATTTCACTCCCTACTGGCTGCTGACGTGTCCAGCTTCAGCATGCATCAGCACTCAGACAGGCATCATGGGCCAGATTCATAAAAAAAAAAAAAAATCACGCTAAGTATGCAGCATCTCACTAAATGCATGCTGTGATAATTAAAGCTCATTCATAAAGCTTCTCTTACATTAATCAGTGCACCAGTGTCGCATTAAGGTAGTGTTGTTGTAAGGTGTGTCACAGGTAAAAGTTGTGAGTGAAACAAGCTGGATGTTGAATCCTCAAAAAACACAATTAAACAAAAGTAGGACAGCGCACTGATGAATTCTAGGCACTTTATTCCACGAACATTTCAGGCAGCCACCCTTCTTCAGCATGCAGAATAATGAAAATCATCACCAACAGGTGAGCCTTTTATGACCTCAGCAAGACGCAGCTATGTCACGTTAAGAATGATCAACATTCAACGATCAATTTCAAATTGCAATTACAAAATGAGCTGTAATAAGAAACAAGACAAAGAAAAATCTTCATTCATGCCATTAGGTGCCAGGGTGCCCAAATAATCAATCCAAAAACATTCTATTTGGAGCAATAATTTTTCCCTGTCACCACCTCTATGAGGGACCTGGACTGCTTCAGTGCCCAAAAACGGAGTTCACTGACATGATTATTTAAGCATTATAAGCATTGAAGTGATTTCTCATCATGATTATGAATAGTACATTTATGTTCACACATTCTAGTTATTAGTTCTCTTTTTGTCTTCCCCACATACTATAAATTACATGGACACACACATGTGGGGTTATTGCGATCTTGAAATGGTAAATCAGCAAAGGAAACATAAATTCTGCTTTAGAGCTCCACATTTTAAAAGATTGACACTAAAATAACAGATGACGCACACGTTAACCTATTACAGTGTGATTGCTGTGTGCGGGAATAGTGGGGAGGTGTGTGTGTGTGTGTGTGTGTGTGTGTGTGTGTGTGTGTGTGTGTGTGTAGGAAGACAGATGTGTTGAACGCAGCAGAAGAGGTAATGAATAAACTCAGAGCCACAAGAATATGTGTGAGATCGGATCAAACTCACTATTTAAAAACTGACTGATCAGCTTATCTATAAAATTTATTGATCGCTAACACACGTGAGACAAATACAGTTTTAAACGTGGCCCAGATTTCATACCACTGAATGAAACAGGTCATAAGTTTTGTGTGACGGTGTTTTTTTATGAATCACTTCCCCGACATGTAAATAAGGAAATCTTTTAGTAACGCCTCATTAAAGGCAAACGCTAAAAGATGCCGGTAACAGGCGCTTATGACTGAGGGAACATAATTACGTGACGATATTTGCCTATATCGATACGATAAATCATGAGCTACCGTTTACGAATCTGGCCCCATGTCTTCAATGAGAATTGAGCATGTGTTGGGAGAGAAGTTGTGTTTCTACAATTACCAGTGAGGCTTCCTCTGTGTTCTTAGTTGCTATGAAAAACAGACTGGTTGCTTAGTCTTCAAGCATTTGGCCTGTGTCATTAAGTGCTGTGGTTTGGCAAACGCTCAGGGTGCCATGTTTACCCCAAGAAAAGAACTGTGGATTTGAAGTTTCTCCTTTGTGTTTCATGGACAGATTCTCACTTTGCTTCCTGTCCAGGCCCATGCCCAGACTCACTCTTTTGGTCTTTAAACTGCCATAAGGGGCTCCGGAGAAGAAGGTGCCAAACCCTTAGTTTACTCTGTCCAAGGATCTGCTTGCCAAATAAGGAAGCATCTGGCTTGTGTTTTCTCTCAGTGTGGATAAGTGCCCCAACTTTTCATGTTCTTTGACAGACATTCTACTCCATTAGCAGTAAAGAAAAAGATGACTAAAAACAAATGTCCTTGTTTTTGGGAAGACCAGCCATGCCATCCAGAGCATGCTTGATCCCATCTGACCTCTTTCTGCCTGGCTAAGGTTGTTCTAGTTTGTATTTGGATGGGAGACAATGGGAAAACTGCATGCTACAAACTGTAGGGCTGTGTATTTAATGCCCTGTCCACGCTAATATGGATATTTTACAAAACGCATATTTTCCTCTGCATTTTCGCCTCTCATCCACACGCAAATGGCATTTTAGGCCACTAAAACACAGATTTTTAAAAACGGCTTCTAAAGTGCAGATTTCTAAAATCTCTGCTTTCTTTATGTCTGTGTGGACATGAAAAACGGAGCTTTTGGGAAACGATGATGTCAGAACTTAGCACACGCATGCAGGCCTGGCATGCGTTTGTAGCCATTTGAGCGTTGTCGTGTGGACAGAGAAATTTTGTAAAATGATGCTTTTGTGGACATAATTTTTTTTTTTAAACGGTGGGGAAAATATCCATTTAAAAAAAAAAATATCTGGATTAGNATAATTTTTTTTTTTAAACGGTGGGGAAAATATCCATTTAAAAAAAAAAATATCTGGATTAGTGTGGACTAGGCCTATCAGTGAGAAAAACATTGAACTCCTGCCAGCTGCAGGGATGCTTTTCTGTAGCTGACCTCTGTGTGGCGAGGTTCTAAAGTAAACACATGTCGCTTCTTTCAGGATCAAAAATAGCAGCACAGAACCCCAACCAGTAATTCAAACATCTCCCCACTTTCAGATCCAGTGTTTTCTGACACCTGCAAGATTGATAACACGTTTCTGTCTCTGAACTACCTGGGCGGCTACATTGAGCCACAGACATCAAAGGGTTGCGTTCTGTCCGGACCAGACAAAGACCAAGAAGTCCATATCATCGAGCTTCAAGCACCCAACTCCAGCAGGTAAGCAACAAAACAAGGCAAAGCAACAAGGAGTGCACGTCATAGCAGTTTATGTTGAAGGTCAAGAAATTATATTTGTCCCTGTGGAGTTTCATCAAAAGGAAGGGCCTTATTTCAGGCATGTGTTTAAGTTCAGGTTGCAAGATAATCTCCTCCCTCCAGGCTGGTGATTACTGTGTTCACGCAAATGACTGCAATTGTGGGAGTGTAATGGTAGCCATGATGTATCTCACTATAGAGCTATCTGGTCTGTATTGCACATGTCCTGCTTTTTTTTTTCTGGGAATGCATCCAGCTTTTTAATCAGTTGGCCAGACAAGAGGGCACATTAATACGAAGTTGAGCTAGCCATCCAAAATTCTTTCTGTCTCTCTTCACCCTTCACCCTTCACTCTTCTCTCTCTCTCTCTCTCTCTCTCTCTCTCTCTCTCTCTCCCTCTCTCTCTCCCTCTCTCTCATGTAGTGCTTTCCAAGTGGACGTCATCGTGGATCTTCGGCCTCTTGAGGATGATGCCCCGCTGCACCGTGACGTTGTCTTGCTGCTGAAGTGTGCAAAGCCCGTCAACTGGGTCGTCAAGGCCCATAGCGTGATTGGCAAGCTGCATGTAGTGGTAAGCTACTCGCAGAATAACAGACTTAAGCTTTCCATTCAGAGACGTCTTTTCTCTTTGCTGACATCGCCACAGAGACTTTACCTTGTCACCTCATGTATCAAAGTGGTTTAACGGGCCCGTCACAGCACAGGGCTGCACAGGCTGGTTAGGAAGACAGAAATGTCATCACTTTGCACTGCTAACCAAAGAATTTGTCACAGAAGGATGTGTTGAATTGACGCCTGGACCCTGCTGCAGGACAGGGTGCGGATAACAGGTTTGGGAGGTGGAAAGAGGAACTGTGAAATTTCACCGTGGCCACTTCTGGGATTGTCATTGCGTTGGAAGAGCCAGGAGCAGGAGTGGTAGGGTGTCAGATGTTTTAAAGGCTACTGCAGCACTTCAGCTGTGCAGAGAGCTCAAGCTGCCTTCCATCACTCATAATGAGAATTATGATCAGCTTTGCTTCAGACTCCACAGTTTGAGATGTGCCAAGTTAGGGCCTCATCACAAGAAAAACAATGGCTACACGCTGCAGTATATCAGGTTGGCGTTTATCGAGAAATATTCTTTTTGTATATTGTAAATCTATAAATCTTCTTTAGTGCATGGAACTTCCTTTATATGAGAGCTGCACTCGCTTGAGAGAATATTTTAACTTTAAAGCAGGTAGTTGGGAAATTGGCAGTCATCCAATGGCCCTATTTTCACCAGGGTTGGTAGAGAAATCAGGACAATAAAACTGAAAGAGACCACTCAGTAATACCCTGAAATGCCTCACTTGTATTAAAGGACCATACTGGTGGTTTTGCAAGATTGAGCCCAATAAATACTAACTGCATACATGTTATGCTACTGCCACCCATTTTCCAAAACATAAAACTGTGTTTTAGTTTGTGTATGTTAAATCCCCCTTTCAAGGCTCAGGTGATACACCCATCTTAAAATTCAATGTTTCACTTGCTAACACTTATGCAAAGGCACGATTATTTTAATTTCTCAGTAAAAGCAGTCCTCTCCTGGGACACAGTTCCCTGGAAATACATTTCCTTCCATGTAGCTCCGTGTTGGATCTGTTAAATTACACGTTTCAAGTCTCTACAGGTTGATTTTTACAGCGTGCTGGAATGAACTGAAATCAATGGCAGGGTAGAAGGTAGTAAAAACAATCCTAATATTTATGACTCCAGTAGCATGTTTTGGAAACTATTGGAATTAACTTAACATGTGTGTGAGTTGTATTTATTGGGTTCAAACATGCAAAATCACCGATATGCTCCTTTAAAGGACAACGCTGGCAATTGTGCAGCTTGAGCCCAATATATGCAGCCCAGCATATATATTGACATTACTGACAACCAATTTCCAAAACACAAAACCATATTTTAGTTTTCCTGTTATTTTTTCCAAATCCTCTAATCTTTCAAAATGAAATGTTTCAGGTGATGCATCCACCTTAAAATTCAACATTTGGCCTTCCAGCACTTATGCACGATTGTAGAAAACATGGCCATTTTAATTTCTCAGTAAAAGCCATCTTTTGCTGGGACTACTGTATATTTCCTGGTGGAGACCTGCATCTTCTTCCTTGCAGCTCCATGTTGGATCGGTTAAATAAACTTACTTTGACAAAAAAAACAAAACAAACAAACAAAAAAAAAAAAACCNAAAAAAAAAAAAACCCTAATAGACATCATGTTCACTGTGATAGATTACATATCTCAAGCACGTTTCATATCTCTATAAGTTGATTTTAATAGTGTACTGGAATGAACTGAAGCCAATGGCAGTCTGGAAGGTAGGAAAAAAATTCTAAAATTTGCTGCTAAAGCAGTATATTTTGGGAAATAGCTGTCAGTAATGTATATTGGGCTCAAACATGCACGATCACCAGTCTGGCTCCATTTGATGTTTACTGTATAAAGCACCATCACCGCCTGCCCATTTTCTGCCATCCTGCATCCTCCTCTGTGTTCCGTTCCTCAGTGAAGGTGAAGTGGGGCTCTTGGTGTCCTCAGTATGTAATGCTGATACTCCTGCAGGGCAGCTGTGCTGTCATGACACTGCACTTTAGCCGGGCGCAGCGTGTTTGTACAGCTGCCCGGTCAATGCCATACAGTAAGTCAGTCAGGCTGTGTGAATGCCAGGTCAGCCTCAGGAACTTACAGCAAAGCACCGACAGCTGATAGCTCCTCTGCTGGAGATGTTCTCATGTAATATCGCACTACATGATCCCATATAGCCAGTTTACATTATGCCTTATTGAGCATAGCAGTTTGACTCAGGAAGTAAAATTTTTTCCTGTATACAGTTTTAAAGGCCCATACCATCCGTTTTGTATGTTTGAGCCTAATATATTCAATTTTCTTACGCGTAACGTTACTGACAACCATTTCCCAAAAAATGTACTACTGGAATGGTGAGTTAAAAATTTTTTCCAGACCTCCACTGGTTTCAGTTCATTCTGGTTCACTATTAAAATCATCTTGTTGATACTTGAAACATTCTTGGGATAGGTAATCCATCATCAGGAACAAGACGTGTATTCAGGTTTTTTCAAAGTTTTGTAATTTTAGCCTTTAAGCGCAATAAAAGCGCAGGGTGAATGTATGTCTCCACCAGGGAATATAGTACCAGAAGAAGACCTGCTTTTACCAAAAAATTTAAACTACCATGAGTTCGTAATGCAGTGTAACTATTAGCAGGTGAAACATCAATTTTTAAGGTGGGTGTATCACTTGAATATTTGATTTTGAAAGATTAAGAGATTTTGCAAAATATCAGGAAAGCTGAAATACGGTTTTATCCTTTGGGAAATGATTGTCAGTAACATTACATGTATGAAAATTGAATCTGTTAGGCTCTAGCATGCAAAATGGTTGGTATGGTCCTTTAAGTAACTTTTCCATAACTGTTATCAATGCATACGTGAATGTTGGGTAAAACTCATCAGTTCCAGTTTGGGTCATTATCTCTTTTTTGCATGCTGTTGTTGTATTTATGCTACATTATGTGACACTGTTTCACGTATAAACTCAAATGCAGCACACCTAGTGGCCAGTGAATAGTGTTCATATTTTGAAACATATAACACATATAACAAAGAAAGACTGTGACTGTTAGTTCAGCGGTGGTAAATCAATCAGCCCCTTAACTCTACATTATAGCTCTGCTGTGGGTGTGGCATTCCTAATGCGGGTGTGTTATGAATATTCCGCTGATGCTGTGCAACTCTGAGCACTTACCACCTGTGATGGCCAACTGGCAAACAACTCTCTTCCCCTTATTTGGCTTTCTTTGTAGGAAAATGGGTATGTAATACAGACTGAATTGGCAAAATAAATTAGAACAAAAGCCAGGAGGAGGAAACACGATACAAATAGAACCGCTATAGTCCTATGCTGACTCCGTATGAGAAATATTACATAAAATCACAGGCGCTACAGCAGAAAGTACAGTATGTGATTGATTAAAAAAAAAAGAAAAAAGAGTGACATATGCAATAAAGCTGGATAAAGTCATTACTGAAACTATATGAATTACATTTGGAATATTTTTAAATTGTTTTCTAATTGGTAAAGTGAAATCATCATGATATTTTAATGTGGTGAACATTATTAATATGATCAGGTCATTATTTTAAGCATGGTTTCTTAAATCATCCATTCCTCCACAGTCAGCCTTAATGTTACCAGGATGGCCTCCATTTTTACATCACGTGTGCTTAATACGGCAATTTTGCATGTTTTAGCCTGTTTTACACAACTCGCATACACCCATTTCCCAAAAGATACTACTGGAGCGGTAAATTTTATAATATATTTCCTACCTTCCAGACTGCTGTTGGTTTCAATTCATTCCAGTATGATATTACAATCAATGTAGAAACTTGAAATGACATGTATTATGTTTGTTGTTGAAGTAATAACTATTTAACCGGTCCAACACGGACCTGCACAGAAGATAATGTTTGTCTCCACCAGGGAATATTTTCCCAGAAGAAGACGGCTTTTTCCAAGAAATTAAAAACGACCGTCCTCTACAATACATGTTAGCAGGCGAAACATTGAATTTTAAGGTGGAAATACGGCTTTATGTTTAGGAAATTGGTTGTCAGTAAAGTAATGTGTATGCAGGTTGTAGTAATTGGGCTTAAGCATGCAAAATTGCCGGTATGGTCCTCTAAAACCAAAAAAGCCCTGCATCTCTCTCTCTCTCTCTCTCTCTCTTGTCTTTGTCTAAAAAAAAACAACAGAAACTTAATTATTTAAAATATATTGTTATATATTTTTTAATTATTGTGTTTATTTATCTACTATATCAAAGTACGTTTGTCGTTCAAATGCTAAAATCTGACATTCACACAGGTCTGAAGGTATGTCTAAAAATGTCTTAAATTACTCTACAGAAAGATACATGTCCGTTTTCACAAGTCACGAAACAACAAGATGGCTTGTTAGGTTCATGCCAAAGCAGAACCTGGAGCAAACATTCCTGCAGTTATTATGTTTGATCTATTTTAACACATCAAAGGATGATTAGTCTAAAAATGAGTTGTTGTTTTTTTTTTATCATTTTGATTGATATTTCTGCTGACAGCGGTACACAGGATGCTACACTTTTGCAATCAGCATTTGGAAGTATTTCAACTATGTGATATGATAGCCTCATAAAATTAAAGCTTAGCTGCTGTCAGGAGGCAGGTTCTCTGCAGTGTTGCTCAAGAGACTTGGGTGTGTGGGAAATGGCTGTGAGAAGGAGTGATTCCTCTCTCACAGGGAGGGTGCTCAGCAAGAAGAACACGAAATTAACAAGGAATTTTAGGAGGCAGCAAACATGTCAGATTCTCAGTGTTGATTGAGTGGCGACACACCCGTTACCGCACCCTCATGCTGACAGCACATGCTTCACACTTGACACATAATAAAATGTGCACATGAAAGTGAGTATCTGTGATAATGCTTGATCGTGAGTGTTATTTTTGAAGATTTCAAAGGAAATTGCTGACAACCAATTTCCAATACATAAAATTGTGTTTTAGTTTCTCTCTTAATTTTTCCAGTGCACCAATCTTACAAAAATCAAATGTTGAGGAGATATATCAATCTCAAAATTCAGTGTTTTGCCGTCTAACACTTTTGCATGATTGTAGAAGGCATGGTGATTTTAATTTCTCAGTAAAAAAAAACGTCTTCTCATGGGACTATTTTTCCTGGCGGAGACATAGTCTTCTGTGCAGCTCTGTGTTGGATTGGTTAAATAAAGTTGCTTCAGCAAAATAACCTAATAGACATCTTGTTCGCTGTGATGGATTACATATCTCAAGCATTTCAAGTCTCTACAAGTTGATTTTATAGCGTACTGGAAAGAACTGAAGCCAATGGCAATCTGGAAGGCAGGAAAAACTATCTGAAATTTACCGCTCTATTAGTATATTTTGGGAAATGGTTGTCAATAACATGTATACAGATTGTGTATATTGGGCTCAAACATGCAGTCACCGGTATGGTCCTTTAACAGGAAGCTGACAGTAAGTATGCTTTAAATGGAAGTTATTAAATTCTGTTTTAGACAATGTTGCCTAAACTTCATGTGAATATTCTTTTTGATTTAGAAAGAAATGGCAGAATAGTAACCTGATGTCAAATACCTATTATTTACAGGTCTTATAAGAGGAAAGAGAATTCTACAATCTTAGCTTTGGGCTGCTAGTTTGATTTTGGTAATTTCCAGATACTGGTCCTCGTGGCCCACATGGACCAGGATTGAGAAACACTGCAGTAAACCAACTGCAGCACCGTCGTTAATGTTGAGTGAACGCTGCTAAGAACAAACGAATGCGATCTTTGCCACTGAGCTAAAATACTAGCAGATCATATTCTGAACTAGTCCTGCAAGAAACAAGGCTAAAGGCATAAACTCAGCTAAATATTGCTTCTGTCAGTTCAATGTAAAGCTCGGTGCCTGAATTAGAGCGTACTACTGGACTTTCTAATTAGCAGTGTGGGAGTTTTTAGGTCATTCTTTAGGTCAAACTTGTAAACTCTTTTATAAGGTCAATGCTGGGAATATCATTCTACGTATTTAGTACATGATGACTCCTTCTGCCCTAACACACAGGGTTGCTGTGAAAAGCTTAGACACTGTTTCGTGCAGAAGGCAACAGAGGGAAATATTAAAGAAAAAAATAGCTGTGTGCAAATTAAAACATTATTGCGTTGTGGGTGTGGCTGGTGCAAAATGAACTTACTTACTACACGCATTTCTTAATTTGCAGAAATACTCTTTGTTGCTGTCTTTGCTGATGCCAAGAAGCGTTAGAGTCGTTAATAGCGCTGCAAAATTCTGCAAAGTACACATTTTCTTGTATGAAATTTGATTCCCTCCTCCTATATTATGCTCTCCTACAAATGAATGCTCTATAGCACATATGTGCATTCATCCAAACAGTTTCATTTTTTGTCATTGTCATCATGCAAACCCTCTGTGCTAGATAAATGCTGTACCACTTATTTAGATCTATAACAGCCATAAATTCACAGAAATGTACTTCTAAGCACCTGATGGTTCACCATTGAATCCCTTGATATTAATTAGCAATACATTCAATATACAAGTCCACTCATTTGATTAGACTGTTTATTTAAATGGAATGTTTTCATCTGATCTCGCTGAGACATAAAACATAACACAAGAACTGCTCTAAGGTGCAGACAGACAGTAATGGTTCTGGAAAAGGTGGTGGCACAGCTGCCATAATTCTTTCCTCTCTCCTTTTTGTTTTGTTTTTCTCCAATTGCAATCAGGTCTTCAAATTTCTCTCCAAGTTGGAATGTTCCCAAGCTCTTGCAATCACATTCTGCCAACAGAATGTGTGAAGCGTCGACTTCTGCATCTCAGGAACAGTCCACTGCTGTAGTGACGCCACAGAAAACGTCTTTAATATCCACGATGTCCAACTGGTGGTCTTAGAGCTTGATTGTAAATGTTGGACACATCCAGCAGCTGGTCTTTGTGCTGTGCTGCTATGACACTACAATTACTGTAGGGACGCAGTCAGACCAAATGTTCGACAGTTCAACTTGATGTGAACGCACGGATGGTTGGAGTGATCACATAATCGCGTTAAGATTCCCTCTGATGGAATCTTACATGAAGCATCAGAAAAAGTAATTCAGTCTATAAACAACAGTAATAAATTTCTCATGACACCAGCTTTGGGAGTAAAAACACTAACTTTTTCACCTCCACATGATTGATGGGAAAGCACTGCGTAATAACAGCCAGACAGATTACACTGTAAACTGTCTGGCTGTTGTAAACTTGTAAACTCTGTAAAGTTTACAGACTTATTCTGCTAGCGTAAAATTAGCAATCAACAGTTGTAATCCTGTATGCTTTACAGTGTAAGCAGATGAAGCACATAATTTAATAAAAATGTGAATATGTGACAATGTGTCAGTGGAATTCTCCTCTTGTGAAAGTAAAATCCGGATGAAGCATTATCAATAGAGGAGTGTTGATTTTACATCCTTTTTTTTTTTTTTTTTTNTTTTTTTTTTTTTTTTTCCAAAGTTGAAGTGTGTCACTACCTTTGAGGTGATTTATCAGTGAAAACGCTTGGCTACATTTGGCTTATAAATGATAGTTTTTTACATGTTGAGCCTGAGTTGTATCAACATTCAACAGTGTTTTGGTGACTGCATATGTCAGCACGTTCTACATAACATATTTATCAGCATTGAAAGTGATGTTCTTTACATCCACCACAATATTGCTACTTGTTGGCTCATTTGCTTCTGTCTGTAGGATGGAATTAATTTGTTTCAGCAACTAGCCTGAGTGTGCATTTCAGCATTTCACTTTTCCTCTTTTCCTTTTCACAGACTTCTGATACTGTGAGTGTCAATTCCAACACAGAGAAACTGATGCAAGTGTCCAAATCTATAAGGCAGCACTTCCCAACGGGATCGCAGGCGCTGATAAAGTGGGCGGAGGAGCGCAACTTTAGCCCGGTCACATCTTACACCAGCACTCCTATGGCTAACTACTTCAGCATCCGACTCAGAGAGCCCGGTAAACTCTGCCTCCTATTTAACGTGAAATATTGTAGGAGTGTCTTCAAGTATGGTGTGCAAGAACCCTGTTTTAGCAGCTGCTACAATTTTGCTGATGACTAACATTGCAGATTTCACTAAACTAGCGTAAAATTGTGAGAGGGTTTTTATACTTGTAGTCCTGTGCCTGTAAAAGTGTGCTCCTGAGGTGTTAACCGTGGCCCGTGTGACTTCCAGATGTGGCGGATCCTCTGGAGAGCATGTTGCCTCCAGAGCTCTCCATCCTGCGTGACTCCAGCCCTCTCCCAGGTGCAGGAACCACTCCTCGACGGTCCAGTCTGCCCTTTCCCTTCCCCCCCCCCCTNCCCCTGGGAAACCGGGGAGGCCGAGGAGCAGCAGGGGGTGCTGAGTGTCGGCCTCGTCGTGCAGTGTGAAGAGACCAGAATGCTTGTTAGCATTGACAAAGAAAGCCTGCAAGTGAGTTACATGAGACAGCATGTCTTCAAATGGATTTAAAGGACCATACCACCCATTTTGCATGTTTGAGCCTAATATATTCAATTATTAAGTTACTGACAATCATTTCCCAAAGGATAAAACCGTGTTTCAGCTTTCCTGATATTTTTGCAAAATCTCTTAATCTTTCATATCTGTTATCTGCTAATCCACTAATAGTTACGCAGCCTTATGAAGTCACGGTTGTTAAAATATTTCAATAAACGCAGGTCTTCTTTTGGGACTATATTCCCCGGTGGAGACGTACATTCACTCCATGCTTTTTATTGTGCTTAAACACTAAAATTATGAAACTTTAAAAGAAACCTTCATATAGGTGTTTTCACAATGATGGATTACCTATCCCAAGAAGGTTTCAAGTATCAACAAGTTGATTTTAATAGTGTACCAGAATGAACTGAAACCAATGGAGGTCTGGAAGGTAGGAAAAACACTGTTAATTCACCGTTCCAGTAGTATGCTTTGAGAAATGATTGTCAGTAATGTTACATGTATGAAAATTGAATATATTAGACTCAAACATGCAAAATGGATGGTATGGTCCTTTAAAAGAAAGAAGAAAGAGCTACTACTGATGATTATTTTAATTAAAATTTAATTTACAAAAAAATATTTCTTTATAATTTAGTAATCCTTTCCTTCCTTCACTAAATAGATTGTTTTCACCACGTGTGTTGGTTGGCTGGTTTCTTTGATAAAAGGATTATTCAAAACTGATTAACTGATTTTGACAAGACATGGTGGAAGGGTGCGACAGAGCTCCATTTTGAATTTTGGCATGGATTCAGATACAGGGGTGGTTCCAGGAATTTTTAATTTCTTAACACTGAGAAAAGCAGATTTTTTTTTTTTTTTTTTNTTTTTTTTTTTTTTTTTGTCAGCTTCTTCAAAAGTAATGACAGATGTGGGCCATGGTACCTGAGTGAAGTTAGCCACCCTGAACTAACAGTTGTCTTGTGCTACGTTTGTACATTTTTTTTAGATACTAAACAATATTTTATAGGTCTTTCTGAGGTCACTCAACACCCCAACAAGCTCCAAATTGACCCAAAATGGTCTCGTTTCTTTGTGCTTCATTTGTGCTGGTTTGTGGGTCAATTTAGAGCAGATTGGGGTTCTGAGTGACCTCAGAATGACCAAAAAAATATTATTTAATAGCTAAAAAAGAATATATAGAATATACTGAGACTATATTCTTGGAGTTTTGCATTAATTGGGGGGCAACTTCACTCAGGTGGCTGTGGCAGCAGTCAAATTTGTGAGATTTTGATCCTAAATTTCTGTCACTGTCAGAAATTTGTTGTAGGCGGTCTTTGGTCGCAAAAGCGCTAAATTGGCCGTCAGTGGACATGTCTCATACTAGGACTAACATCTACATCACAATTCTCTCACCTTTTGTTAACTTTTGTTTGTGAAAGCTCAAAATTGCACAGTCTGTCTGTGGATGACTCATAAATTATTATGTTGTCTGTCAGGCCTGCAGATTAGTTCTACCTGCTGATGTAATCATAACTACAATATTCATCATAGTTTTACATGTTTTAAGGTCTACAAATCTGGTGTGTCTTTATTTTAAGGAGAAATGTTCTTATTTTTCTGTGGGTGGTTGTGAACTGATGTTGTCACTCTAACATGCAGGCTGATGTGGAAGTGGGTGGGACATTTCCCAGCATTTGGCATCTGAATAGAGGGATAACGCAGTCAGCCCACATCACAGTGTGGAAACTGGCATTGGACTGTAATTAGGAGAAGTCGGGTTGGAGCTAAACCACCTTGTGGGATTTGTTTATTCCTGGGAACCACCTTGAACTGTTTCTTTTAACAATTCCAAAAGCGAGTTAATAAACTATTATTATTATTTTGATCTTTATCCAGTTTTGCCTTTTTTTGATGTTTTCTCAGGCGAACGGGTTTCCTCATGCCAACCTCACCCTGCAAGACCCAGAATGCAAAGCAACAGTCAATGCCACCCACTACACACTGGAAACTCCTCTGACTGGCTGTCAGACCACAGTGTATCCCATGCAGGCAAGCCCAGTGGTCCTCTACATCAACTCTGTGAGTACAATTTATCTGCATCCACTCATTCTCAAACTGTGTGGCGTGCCCCCTTGGTGGAGTGTGGAGGTATTAAGGCTGAATTATAGTTCCTGTTCGCACGGACATGAGCTGACGCGGAAACCTGATAAGCAGAAGTGTGGAGCTTTTATACTCTGTGCGTCTTCTCATCGCGCCAAACTGTTATTAACCGTTTTTATCCCAAACTGTATTTTTCATATGCTGTATGGTGTTTTTTTAATCATATATATTTATCTTTTTATAACTTTTTTATCCTACTGGATTTTTTTTAATTGTAAATTAAATATATTTTATTACAGTTTTAATTTAGCATAGGACCTTTTATCTTGTTCGTTATTTTTTTTTAAAATGTGAATTACTGTTTTTTAATAATGTGAATTATTGGTTTTAGTCAAATTATCTACTATGGTAGTTTTTTTTACAAACTGTAAGGGACACGACAAATGTAATTTCCAACTTAAGAATGAATAAACCTGAACCTGAACCTCAACTGTAATAGTCAGTGTATCAAAAACGGCAGCTCCTTCATTCTGAATCGTTCGCACGGAGTTAAAAAATCTGGGATGTGCGTTGTGCGGACTCTACACGATGGGGCGTAGTTCTCTGTGATGTCAGATGCGCCAACGATAAAACCAGCTTTACAAGAGGGGCGCGCAACACTTGAAGCCAAGCGGAACCAAAGTTGACTGAAACAGTTTCTCACTGGAGCAATAAACAAACATAATACCATCATGCTAGCAAAGCTGTCATTCAGAGAACTCAAAATGTGCTGGAACCGGCCAGACTTTAAGGTGAACGCCGCTGTTCCCTTCATACAAAGATAGAACTTCATAAACTCTTAAAACTCCATTTCCCTTCAGTGTTCAACAACTATTGATGTGTAACTGTAGATAATATCACGTTAGCATAGTTTCATTTGGTGGCTAACAACAGTAGCAGCATGGCTATTATTGTTTGGCAACAGTAACTATCTTAGTTTGCTAACAATAGCATTATCTCCTTTAGCATTGTTAGTTATTAACTCCAGTACAACATAAAGCTGAGCTTTCAGTATAGTGAAACATAACTACTTTTTTCCTGTATGGTGCCATCAAAACAACTTCAATTTCCCAAACAATTTGTGCACGTCCTTGTGAGCTAGCTTTGAATGCTATACAGGGTTGCGTTGAGACCGTGCTACTGGACTGCACCGTATGCTGCCATGCCCAGAGCGTATCCTGTCACATGTGAAGCTGTTTGGACTACTTTTTACCGGCAAAGCTCAATCGCTCATCCAAACAACTTCACATGTGACACTGCACGTCCTTGGGTCCTGAGCAATAAACCTGCCGAATTTCAACTTCATGCAGTGCCGGGTTCTAGAGATGTTGAAGAGATTTCTGTCTTTTTAGTTAGATAAGATGACCATTACAGTGTAAAGTGATTTTTAACAGAAACAACAAGAAAAACTGGCGATGCTTCTGAACCAAACGGTCAGGTGATGGATGTCATTTAAAACCAAACTCACGTGAAGGAGGAGAAACACTCGTGTCCTCTGTGTCTTAAAACTCTGACAGCAACAGTATGAAAAAGACATGGAGAGACATGAAGACGTTTTAGGGACATGAAGCCCCGAATACATTAGGGAGACACTCGCGATTTTTTTCAGGAAAAACTTGCTGAAAACCACCAGCGGGGAAGTCGCTTTGTAAAAGCCGCAGCTGTGAATGGTAAAGCACAAAAGGCCTTTGCTCTGTATTTTTGAAAAAGCAAAAGCACAGACAGAGAGCGTAATTATTTACAAAATTTACAATTTATTCTAATGAAGTTAAAATGAAATTATAATAGCTAGGTAATAGCAATAAAACTGAACAATCTCCAGAGCCCAAACCTCTAACTTACAATGAAAACACAAAGAAAGCATTTTCAGACGATGGTGAACATTTATGATGTTTCATTTAACATTTGACACACCCAGTTGTGTTTATTAAGATGGAATTCATGCAACGTACTTGTTCTAACATGTCAGGATGAATCACTTCCTCTCTGGCCTTTTGGAATCTGTTGTGTGGGGGATTTAGAACAACATATTTAAAAAGTCCCGGCTGCTTGTCCAAGGTCGCCTTTTGTTTTTGACATTGATGGAGGGAAAAACCGAAGAGTTCTTGTTAAAACAAATATATTTTCATTTTCTAGGCCCCTATACATTCTACATGATCTCCTTTTTTGGCTTTGGTTTTCCTGTCATCTTATATGACATATAGATGTGGTACCAAAGTCAGATCAACAGACAAAAAACAATGGCCTAGATTCATAAACGGTCTCATGATTTACCGTGTCGATATGGGCAAATATTGTCACGCAACTATGTTCCCTCATTCATAAAAACTTGTTACCAGGACATTTTAGCGTTTTTCTTGAAAGAAGCGTTACTACAGTATTTCCTTATTTACATGTCAGGAAAGCTTCATAGAACAATAGATTCATAAAACACACTGTCAAACAAAAATTAAGTAGCATTTCATTCTGGTCATAAATTTCAGCGATATGAAATCTGGGCAACGTTTAAAATTGTATTTGCCCAAGTGTGTTAATGATCAATAAATTTTATAGACAAGCCCACTCAGCTGATCAGTCAGTTTTTAAATAGTGAATTTTGATCTGATCTCACACATATTCTTGTGGCTCTGAGCTTATTCATTAAGCCTAATCTGCGCTGTGCACGTTTGTGTCCCACACACACAAACACACATCACCCTCCACTCCCCCGCGCCCCAACATATAGTGATCACACAGGATGGAGGTTAATATGCACGTTTACATGTTATTTTAGTGTCAATCTTTTAAAATGTGGAGCTCTGAAGCAGAATTTATGCTTCCTTTGCCGTTTAGCGTGTCAGTGTCGCTTTAAAACCAGATGAATCACGATAAATCGTGGAAATATGAAGCAGCTCATTAACATGCTGATTTTCATTTGCTTTTACCTGAGACACACCTGACAATGCTACCTTAACGTGACACCTGTGCTCTGATTAACATAAGGAAAGCTTTATGAATGAGCTTCAGTTATCACAGCACACATTTAGTGTAATGCTGCATACTTAGCATGACTTTTAATGAATCTGGCCCAGCACCATTTACTTTGATTTAGATCAGAATTCCCTCCTCATGTCACACCCCTGATCTGTCTCTGCTGTACTGAGACATTAGAAATATGTTTAATTTGATTGTTCAGGATGAGTCCCGCTGTTGAAATTGTGGGACATTCCCACATTTGAATTCCAACTCTTTTGTTACAAGATGTTTTGGCAACTCCTCTGACTGACTGGAGTCTCTGTGCCTTTGGCTGAACAAACAACACCTCTTACAACTCCATTTACTGAAAAAAAAACCCCAAAAAAATCTGGAAATGATTTAAGCGAAAGTGTTCTGTCCGCTTACTTCATGACACGTCTTATTTTGAGTGAGTTATACTCTCCTGTGGATTGCAGGTCCTGATAAGTCATGCTGAGTCGAAGGATGGGAGTGGTGGGCCGCTGGATTACGAGGATCTGGAGTCTGGAGACGTGCTGTTTCCGAGGGACACAGAGGAGTTAGAGAGGACATATGTTGAGCCCACAGAGCACCAGTCCTCCATATTGGTAAGACCCTGGACTCACTGTAAGAGCAGTACGTCATTACAGGGAAGTGGTGACAAGTCAAGAATGGCGATTATCCGTGGCTGTATGTAAATCTCACGGTTGGAAAAAACCTAATTTCCCACAGTCCCTTTTTGCTAGTAAAGACTCATCTGGTTCCTGACAATCTCTGTGTTTCTGTGATTCCTATTTTATTAACTTGGCCTGACATCTTCATCATTACTTCTCTTTCTTCCGTGACCCTCTTTCACAACTGACTCATGATCCTTTGTCTCATCCATTCCTCATCTGCCGCTTAGTATCTCTGCCAAGGAGGTTCAGTTTTTGCTTGTGTCCATCAACTGGTTGGTTTGTTTGTTTGCAAACGTTTTGAGTGGAAGGTTTGGAGTGTGACCTAGGGAAGCACCCTTAAAAACCCTTAAAAACCCAGACGGCTCAGTGGCTAGCACTGTCGCCTCACAGCAAGAAGGTCCTGGGTTCGATTCCCAGGTGGGAGCAGGGCCTTTCTGTGTGGAGTTTGCATGTTCTCCCTGTACCCATGTGGGTTTCCTGTGGGTGCTCCGGTTTCCCTCACCATCAAAAATATGTATGCTAGGCTCAATTCTCCTGTCAGTGCCCTTGAGCAAGGCACTGGCTTCAGACTGGAGTTGGTCCCCTGGCGCCGTACAATGGCTGCCCACTGCTCCTTAGGGATGGGTTAAAAGCAGAGGCTGAATTTCATTTGTACTTTTGTGTATATTACAATAAAAGGATTTACCATGAAATTTTGATGTGCATTTGGATACAAAGGTAAATTAAGGAATTTGTAAAATGATTCCTTAACATTGGAAGATTAGCATTTTTCAGTAATTTGGTCTTTTTTTTTTTTTTTTTTTTNTTTTTTTTTTTTTTTTTTTTCCAAAAGTAACACACCAATCTTAATGAAAAACAGGCATATTTATCCATTGATTGACTATCAATGGGTGCACTTTGGTCTGAAGCCACAGATATTTTAAAAACTAAAGCAAAGTCCTATTATTATTGTAGATTTTTTTCTTCTTCCTCTCTTTAGGGCAGTGCGGTAGCATAATTTTTGGCGCTATTGCCTCACAACAAGAAGGTCCGGGATTTGAATCTCTGGTAATTCTGATGGGTCAAAAAAATACATAAAAAAAAAATACTAGAACAAGACACATGTTGTCTCGGCTTTTTCAGCTTTGGTGGAGGAATGCACTCTAATAAGGCTTCTGCCGTTCTTGTTCTTGTCTCTCTCCTTCTCTTCTTTCTGGACGGTCTTCGCTGATGTTCTGGGGTGGAATCTAATTTCTGATCCCCGCTAATATTTATGCTGGCTTGCTCTTTGTCTCCCAGTTCAACTGCACATACCCAAAGATCCAGGAAACCCCAGAATTTGTTACAAGGGTTGTTCCGGGACCGGGGAGGGATCCAGCCAGCGATGTGACGTTCAGCATGGAGTTTCACAATACAAAAATGTTCCGGCATCCTGCTCTTCAGGCCTTCTACACTGTTTCAGAAAACCAGCAAGTCTTTGTGGAGGTACGCTGAGCACTCCTATACATAACTCTAATACATTCCCTCATCATGTGTGCTTTGCAGATGAATGTTAAATGTGCAATTTTTCAAATTCTACATGTGTATTTTTGTAAAACAGCAGAGAAAACTGCTGTGTGTGTGTGTTCTTTGTCTGGGATTTCTTCATGCTTTGATCTCTGAGTTTACCGCTCACAAGGTCAATTTGTATTTTGTCTAGTCGAAGCCAAAAAAAAAAGCTCATGTTCATTTTCACCCCTCACCTCATCTGTCTGGCTCGTGATACGTGTGTGTGTGTTTCGCGACAGTAATTGTGGAGGTCACGTAAGGGATGGCAAAGTCTCATACTCTGAGATCCTTTGAAGAGATGATTTATGATGGTATCAGCGGGAGATGCCTCGCTGACAGTGTGGACACAGAGGCAGCAGGTTACAAAGAGTTTCTGTGTATGAGGCTTTGGCTTAACCTTCTCCTCAGAACTCACACCGTGCTGAGATCTGACCCGAGGTAACGGCCAAAAGGTGCACAAGCACACACTGATGCTCACAGCTGGCTTTTAGTTTATTCAGATCCTACCCCTCAGCAATTGTGACAATATGATATAATGTTGTTTATAATGAACTATAATTTATGTTATGAATTATGAGTGCTAAAAGGAGAAGAGTGGAGGAATAATAATTTAGGGCAGGGTGATATCTTGTGTTTTTAATGGAACGTACCCAGATTCGTGCATATTTGCACCCAGTCATACAATCAGTATACATGTTACGTTACTGATAACCATTTTGCAAAATATACTAATTTAGCGGCAGTAAATTTTCCTACCTTCCAGACTGCCACTGGTTTCAGTTCACTCCAGTAGCTATTAAAATCAACTTGTAGAGACTTGAAACATGCTTTAGATATGTAATCCATCACAGCCAACAAGATGACTAGTTTTTTTTTTTTTTTTTTTTTTTTGCAAAAGTAACTTAATTTAACAGTCCAACATGGAGCTTCATGGAAGATGATGTATGTCTCCACCAGGAAATATAGTCCCAAGAGAAGACGGCTTTAAATGAGAAATTAAAATGGCCGTGCCTTCTGCAATCATGCATAAATGTTAGAAGGTGAAACGCTGAGTTTTAAGGTGGAATTTTAAAGTCACCTGGACATTTGATTTTGAAAGATTAGGGGATTCGAGAAAATAACAGGAAAACTAAAATATGGTTTTATAATTTGGAATTTGGTTATCAGTAACAAATGAATGCAAGTTGTATATATTGGGCTCAAACTTGTACAATTGGCGGTATGATCCTTTAAGTGGAAAGATCTTACTAAAATGCTTACTGGGATTAAAATAGTGCTGTGGACTGTACTTGACTTTAAATGTAAAACTTCTGGTTGAAATTTTGGATCATATTATATATTAAAGTGTGAGGGATTGCATTGCTTCAAAAATATAACAATACAAGCATGCAGCAGCTTGGAGTAATTATTGTTGTCAGAGTATTCCTGTCCAAAACTAAAAAAAAAAAAAAAAAAAATTCCGTGATCCATATAGATTCAAGATTCAAAGACTTTGTCATATGCACAGAGAAGCGAGTTGCGCTGCACGATGAAATTCTTACTTTACAGTCTCAGTTTTTGCTGTGTAAAAGAATAGTACAAAAAGTATAAACATAGTGCAAAACAATAATAAAACTAACAATTGTACATAACACTATATAAAATAATAAAAACCAGCAAACGTATAAAATGTCTGCCACAGTGGACGCCATCTTTAGCATACAATAGCATAAATGTCTCCTGATAGAGGAGATTCAGTGATTAAAGGACCATACTATCCATTTTGCATGTTTGAGCCTATTATATTCAATTTTCATACATGTAACGTTACTGACAATCATTTCCCAAAGCATAATACTGGAACAGTGAATTAAAAATGTTTTTCCTACCTTCCAGACCACCATTGGTTTCAGTTCATTCTGGTACGCTATTAAAATCAACTTGTTGATACTTGAAACGTTCTTGGGATAGGTAATCCATCATTGCGAACAACTCTTGTTATTATGTTTTTTCGAAGTTTCGAGTTTTGTAATTTTAGCTTGTAATAAAAAGTGTGGAGTGAATGTATGTCTCCACCAGGGAATATAGTCCCAAAAGAAGACCTGCATT